>JAMWET010002963.1:115000-210000 GCA_024036415.1 Prochilodus magdalenae | reverse complement strand
TTTCCTTATTTTTTCGGAATATGAGAGTTAACCCTATACGTAACCCAAGATTACATGTACTATACAAACATGGTTAGAGTGCATTGGGCACTCTGAATAACCTGTTTAACCCCGATCAGTCACACTGAAGAAGTTTAGAGTGTTTCAACCTGGGCAGCCGGCTTTTTGATTGGGTCATAAGACAGGGCAGCCAATCAGAACAGAGCTCATTTACATATGTATTAGTGTTTGAGTTACCGTTATCCTGGAGGCCATGTAAGGGTGGAACTCCTCTGATGGTTGACTAGTCAGAACAGAGTGGGTGAGCAGACCAATCAGAGCACACAGAGCTCATCAGGAGGCGGGGCTTAAGAACACAGGAGCTCTAACACAATGAGAATTGATATAATGTAATTCTAGATTCTAAGAATATCATGATGGACACTGATAATGAGCATCATAGGTCTCCTTTAAGTCATTGGATCGGGTGTAGCTCAGCGGATAACACCACTACCTGCCAAGTAGCTACCACCACACGTGGGAGACTGGGGTTCGAATCCCAGGCTGAGTGACTACACTGTGCTACACCAATAAGAGTCCGTGGGCAAGACTCCTAACCCTACATTGGCCTGACTGTAATATGATTAACCTTGTAAGTCGCTCTGGATAAGAGTGTCAGTACCGTAAATGTGTAGCTTATTTACACTTCGAAAATCGTCACTACGTGTTATTTGACCAGGAGGCCAATTTTTTATCATGACTGTACAGATCACCATGTCAGTGGTGCAGTGGGTAGCACTGTTGCCTCACATCAAGAAGAGTCTGGGTTGGATTCCTGGCTGGAAATTGTTTGGGTGGTCCTTCTGTGTGGAGTTTGTGTGTGCCTCCGCATGAGCTTCCTCCCACAGTCCAAAGACAGGCCTAGGTGTGTGTGTGTGTATCTACCCTGAGATGGCCTGGCAGCCTGTGGTGATGCCTTATACACACTGAATGCTGGGATAGGCTTCAGCACCCCCAGTAGGATAAGTGGCTTATGAATGAATGAATGAATGAATATCACCATGACCTCTTAATTCAATTATGATTTTGACACCTCCAAAATCAATTACCAGGTAAGTGCATAAACTGTAGGAATTGCCAGGAACAGTTTAGAGACTAACCCTAAAAGCAACAAGGTTAAGGAGGTTAAGAGGGTGTGCAGACACTGAAATGTGCCACTCTCCTTATCATCTATTAGGGGCCCATCTGTAGCCAGAGACATTGCTTGTTGAAGGTGGTGTGACTGAATGTGAAATGAATCTGGTTTGTTCCTGTTCTGTGGTCTGTTCTTCTAATTAGTCTATTATTCAGGTCTCCAGACCTCTACCACGGGTGAGCATCTCAGCTGAGGTGCGTCTAAGTTAAATTTGCAACTCCTGTCTGTATCTCCCCATTCCCTGAAGGCTAGCACTGTGATCCAGGGTTTGTTGGAAAGAGCACATCACGTTCTACTGGCCTGTAGAGATTCGCCAAGCTGGAGAATTGTTTATTGCAAAAAAAGTTCTCCTGCTGTCGTTTTATTCATAACAGTGTCATCTTGATGATCAGTTGACGTCAACTTGACCTTGAACACATGACGGCCAGCTTTAACAGACTTCAGAATTTAGACTGATGTGGGGAATATTTATTGATCTACAGATACAGAAGTTTATACTGTTTGTCAGAAGGGCGTCAGGCCGCCAATGCAACATGCCAGACGTCTCAGCATGGAGTTTCTAATGGTGTCCTGTGATAATCCATCCCATGCAGCTTGATTATCCTCACACAGTTCCTGCAGATGGTGCAGTAGGGGTGGAGGTGGAGTGACACCAGGCCTTCTGGACACGTGACAACAAAAACGTTCATCTTGGCGCTGACCACGGTGCCTCCACACACGGATTCGTTGGGCGTCTCAACCAAGACTAAAGCTTGACTCGTCACTGAAGATGACCCGCTCCCATTCTGAGTCACTCCATGACAGTCTGGTACGACACCACTGCAGTCTTTGGTGACGGTGACGTGGTGTTAAGGTCGTAACGGTCTGTGTGCATGTAGTCCTGCGTGGTGCAGCTGTCTGCCAATGGTGCTGGCACTCACAGGATGACTCATAGAGGGCATCACTGCTGGCTGAATGCCTGTGCTGAATGTCAGTGTTAGGCCTCTCGTTTCAGGGCTTCAAACCTATCCCACAACCCTGCCTAGCCTTTTACTGTGGGCAGCTAAACTCGCTCGCATTCTGGCCACATACAAACACATACAAAGAGGCCAACAGTTGGCAAGGGAAGTGATTCGCTTCGCTGTAATGAAAATGCGGCCTAAGGCGCTTTAGGACCGGAGCTGGACGGCCCCGCTCCGGAGTTAAAGAATAACCAGCTATATTTGGTATTGAAGATAGATGGCCAATACGGGAGCCGACAGCAGGCTGGCTTTGGTCAAGCATGAAGACATAAACGGTGCCATATATATAACCGCTCCACTGCTGGGAAGCTGCGCATGGTTTTTATGCTTGATTATTTATTATTTTTACAACCCACGAGGAGCACAAGATGCGCTCTGATCGCCTGCCAAACGGCCCGTCGCGGCCAAGCAGCTTGTGACATTTTCTGCGCAACTTAATGGCTCCTGCTGTCCGACCCTGGTACGGGCAGTGAGTGCATGGTGACCCATAACTCTGTGAGCAGTAAACTGGTGTGCAGTCTGCCCAGGGTGTCTGACCCTGTTAAACATCTCAATTTAAAAATCACGGCTATTAACAGGCTCCCGAAATAAAACCGAAGCCTGTAAACTTCTCCAGAGAGCCCACTTATACCCTCGTCCTAAATGAGGGGGCTTCCAAACAGAGATACACTGTCTGCATTTGACAGGACTGGAGCTATGCTGCCCGGCCTGGGGCATGTCTGAGCTGTGCGGAGTTTCACCAAAGGTGAACCTTGGAAAGGTTATATACATACATATACACACACACACACACACATATATATATATATATATGTATATATATATATATATCACTATATATATATGACCCCAAAGCCTTCAGGCTAGAGGCTCCAGTCGTGGGGCAGCTGTGGGCCGGAGGTCAGGGAACCAGCCTTGTGATCGGAAGGCCACCTGGATTCCCTGAACTGAAAGGACATGACTAAAGTGCCCTTGAGCAAGGCACCCAACTCGGGTGCCATGGATAGCACTGCCGACCACTCTGGGCATGTGTGCTAACTGCCTCCTTGTGTGTGGGTGTTTCGCTGCATGGTTGCGGTAGGTGCGGAGGTTGAATTCCTCTCTGTGTAAGCACAATTGGCAAAATGGCGAAAGCTGAGGGCAGTGAAGCTGGCGAATAAGCTTTAACAAAAGTTAAAATGAGACAAAGTCCCACCGCCAAACTAACTCTCTGGTCGCACTTTCAAAATAAAGCCACTTCCTTTTCTCTCCCCATGGTCGACTTTTTGCATGGGACAACTGTTCCCAGGATCCCATCCCACCCGGTTCCTACACCTGTGTCTGGTTGTGTGTCATTAGTAGAGTGTATTGAAAACCTTTTGCCCTACAAGTGCTTTCAACACCTGCAAGGTTTGAGTGCCGATGAACGCTGACATCTCAACAAGTGGGTAAAATGGGATTTGGCGTTGTTCCCAAAGAAGCGCTTTAATCAGGTGGTCCATCAGTTTTGCACTGTTTCCAAAGACAGCTAGCACAATCTAAATAGATTTCTGTTTAACCCAGAGAAGTCAGAGATAGCATGCTTTTACATTTCAGCCACGCTAGCTTACATTACATCTCTCCGCTTATTAAGGTGAAAGTGATGTATCAACCGTCACACAGAGTTCAAGTCTCTACTGCATTGGCTTATGCTCTAATTGTTGGAATATATCTGAGTGTTGAAGAAGAAATGGCTGCAGTTGATAGGTTAAAAGAGGTAAACAAATGAAGAACAACAAAGTGGGCTCAAACATTAGCTGCCTAGCTTGCTTAGCTAACAAAGTACCCACTGGCAAAGTAGCCGTGGTATAAGCTACAGGTGTTCATGGTGTTTATTGCTATGGACCTACATCTTCATGTTACAGTTCTCAGGCTTGTCAGTCAAATAGCCCTGTTTAAAAAACAGAAGGAAGTTGCACCCAGAAGGAAGTGTGGGACTGCTGTTGGGAGGGAAGATAAAGGTAACCTGGAACAATAACTGATGATACATTTAGACTGATATGATCAATATTTATTGAGCTACACATACAGAAGTAGGGTTGTCGTAAGGCCGCCATGTTTGCAGACGTCAGATCATCTCGGTATGGAGTTGTAGAGGTTCCTGATGGTGTCCTGTGATAATCCATCCCATACAGCTTGAATATTCTCACACAGTTCCTGCAGATGGTGCGGTAGGGGTGGAGGTGGAGCGACACCAGGCCTTCTGGTCATGTGACACTTAACAAAACAATGTTCATCTTGGTGCTGACCACGGTGCCTCCACCCACAGAATGGTTGGTCGTCTCTACCAAGACCAGGGCGGGACTCGTCACTGAAGATGAGCCGCTGCCATTCCGAGTGCCATTCTGACACGGCTCACTGAATGTCCGCAATTGCGGCTGTTTAGACCCATTTAGCCCTCCACGGCGTCAAGACCTCTGTAAAGAACGCCGTGATCGTGAAAAGGTTCACGGGACCTGTCATCATCATTTGGTATCTGAGGGAGTGTTTGGACCCACACTTAACACTATCAATCAATCAATCATCAATCAATCAACCAAACAATCAATCAATCAATCAATATTTATTTATATGGCGCTTTTTATAACCAATGTTGTCTCAAAGCAGCTTCAGCAGATTTAATGTACAGACATAGGAGTGCGGGGTGGGTGGGCGGAAATCGGTTCCAAGCCCCCGCTTGAGCGAGCCAGAGGCAACAGTGGCCTTGAGTAAGGAAGAAACCTCGAGAGGCACCAGGCTCATGGGCGGAACCCAACCTCCTCAGGTCGAACCCGGATGAAGAGAATGACAGAAGGAGCTTTAGAACATCTATTAGATCCAGTCTGATTAATCCAAGACGGAGTAACTGCAAGATGGAGCCGACCCATAGATAGAGTTCATGATCAGAACCAGACGCTGGACACTGTAAACCAGTGCCCACCTCAATAATTCTATGTCCCAGCCCACAGTTAGCCCGAAAGTTCTCATGGTTGACCCTAGACATCCTGGATACGGAATCATGCCTGTTCCCAGGAGACCATCAGTTTCTCGAACCCATATAATCAACTGCTAGAACATGGCTGTAGCAGCCCGGACCAGCAGTCCTGCTGTTCCAGGATTCTGGAGGAGGAAGAACGTTGAACACACTCACTCCTTCCACAAACTCTCTCGCTCACAGAGAGAGCTCTTAGCAAACAAGGCACAGTTTACACCAGGACAAAGATACAGAATCTCAGAATTCTGATACATCTTGTTCCAGTTCCAGTTCAGACCCCCGCCTGAACTTAGCTGGACCCCATCCATATACCATACAGATCCGCTCATCTGAGACCGTTCAGAAATGACGGAGAGGTCGTGGTTACTGACTCTTATCAGATTAAACCTGCGTTACTCGAGCCAGAGGACCTGCAGGACGCAGGCAGACCTTATTTATGAATTTATTTGAGGGTGGGCTTTAATTGGGTTTACCGGTGAGGCAGCAGTGCAGGCTTCGTGACTGCCAGCTGAACTTATTCACTGGGTTCAGCCTCAGTCGGGAACAGAGCTCAATATTTGCTCCTCAGTGTTAGAAACATTTCACTTCTGATTTGGAGAAGTCTGCTTGAATTGGCCAGCAGAGAAAGAAGCTGGGAGTGAGTACACTGCTTTTCTCTCAGGCAACGCTGAAGACTACAAAAGGGCCAGATACGACCTGCGTAGATCTATCAGACAGGCCAAGAGACAGTACAGGGTGAAGCTGGAGGGATGCTACACCTCTGCGGACTCCAGGCGCATGTGGCAAGGACTGAGACACATCACAGACTATCAACAGAGAAGCAGAGAGGTCACTACCAGCCACACTACACTACCAGACCAGCTAAATGAGTTCTATGCACGATTTGAGGCCCTCAACCCCGACAGACAGAGAGGGGTTATGGCCGAGGGGAGCACGCAGAACTCATCGCTCACTGTGACATCGGTGGAGGTGTGCAAGGCTCTGAGGAGAATAAACCCACGGAAGGCCGCCGGCCCAGACAACATCCCCGGGCGGGCACTCAAGGTTTGCTCTTCAGAGCTGGCTGGCGTGCTTGTGGACATATTCAACCTGTCCCTTGCACAATCTTCTGTGCCATCTTGCTTCAAGACCACCACCATCGGCCCCCTCCCTAAGAAAAGTGTCGTGACCTGCCTGAATGACTATCGCCCTGTTGCACTCACCCCAATTGTGATGAAGTGCTTTGAGAGGATAATCATGAGTCACATCCAGGAGACCATTCCTGACACTAGATCCGCTACAGTTTGTGTACCGTCAGAACCGTTCCACTGTCGACGCAGTCAACACTGCCATTCACACAGCCCTCACACACCTGGAGGGCAAGGAAACATATGTGAGAACGCTGTTTATCGACTACAGATCAGCATTCAACACGGTCATTCCCACCAAACTGGCAGGAAAAGCTCCTCACCCTCGGACTGACAAAACCCACCCTCTGCAACGGGTGCTGAACTTCCTGACGGACAGACCCCCAGTCAGGTCAGAATTGGCAGCCCGCACATCCAGCACAAGAACTGTTAGCACTGGGACCCCCCAGGGCTGTGTGCTGAGCCCTCTCCTGTACACACGCTTCACGTATGACTGCGTGGCCTCCCAGAGCAACACCAGTATCATCAAGTTTGCTGATGATACAGTCATCGGACTGATCACTGGTGGGGATGAGACAGCGTACAGGAGGGAGGTGGCTGAGCTGGTGGACTGGTGTGTGACTACAACAATCCTTTCCCTTGTGAATACAGACAAAGACCAAGGAAATGATTGTTGATCCAAGGAGGAGAGGAGGCGGGAGCTACACACAAGAAAGGACCCCTGTTCATAGGTGGGACAGAGGTGGAGAGGGTGAAAACCTTCAAATTCCTCGGCGTTCACATCAGCGAGGATCTAACCTGGTCACACAACACGCACTACATGTTCCGGAAGTGGTCCGGAAGTCCCAGCAGCGGTTGTACTTTCTGAGAAGGGCTGAGGGAAATTTGGCATGTCCAGCCCAAATTGCTCAGCAACTTCTACAGAAGTACAATGGAGAGCGTCCTTTATCGTACAGCTCCAATCACCAGTCTGGTAGCGGAAACTGCACCGCTCAGGATAGGAAGGCTCCTCCAGCGAGTGATCAAGACTGCACAGTTAATTTACCGGAGCAGCCTTCCCTCACTGCAGGGACATCTACAGGACACCAGGGTCCATACAGGAGGACCCACAGCATCATACAGGGACAGTAACACACCCCCAACACAGCCTCTTCACCCACGCTCCATTACCCGTCGGGCCGACGCTACAGGAGAGTGTGAAGTCCAGAACAGCCAGCCAGGCTGACAGACAGTTTTTATCCACAAGGCCATCAGGCCTTCCGGTGTGAACACCTCCTCCCCCTCTTCCACTCTGAAACTGGCTGAACTCTGAATCTGACGTGTACTCATTAATATGAAGCCCCAATACACATTCTGCTGCTACTTTGTTATACTTTATACCATACTGTTTACTTCTGTACTTGCACAGGAGCGCACTTTACACATGCATATGCACCGTACTTTAGGCATCCATACAGTACTGTACGTTCTCCCTTCCTTTACTTAGTGTTTTTCTTTACTTAGTGTACATATATATACGTATTATTTTTTCTCTCTCCTTTTATATTTGATATTTATTTTTTAAAACTGTCGGGAATGGAGGAACTGCAAAGTAAGAATTTCATTGTACAATGTAACTGCTTGTTATGCTGTGCATATGACAATAAAACTCTTGAATCTTGAATCTTGAATCTTGAATCAGAGTACACTCACTCACTCACTCACTCACTCACTCACTCACTCACTCATTCACTCACTCATTCACTCACTCACTCACTCACTCACTCACTCATTCACTCACTCATTCACTCACTCATTCACTCACTCACTCACTCACTTACTCACTCACTCACTCACTCTCACTCACTCACTCACTCACTCGCTCACTTGCTCACTCATTCACTCACTCACTCACACTCACTCACTCACTCACTCACTCATTCACTCACTCACTCACTCACTTACTCACTCATTCGCTCCCTCACACAGTAGGGTCAACACTATGTCTCACTCACTCACTCACTCACTCACTCACTCACTCACTCACACACTAGGGTCAACACTATGTCTCTCTCTCTCGCTCACTCACTCACTCACCCACTCACTCACTTACCCACTCACTCCCTCACTCCCTTCCTCACTCACTCACTCACCCACTCACTCAGTTACACACTCACCCACTCAATCACTCACTCACTCACTCACTTACACACACACTCACTCACTCACACATTCATTCACTCATTAACACACTCACTCACTCACTCACTCACTCACTCACACACTTACTCACTCACACACTCACTCACTCACTCACTCTTTCACTCACTCACTCACTCACTCACTTACTCACTCACTCACTCACTTACTCGCTCACTCTCACACTCACTCACTCACTCACTCTGTCTCTGTCTGTCTGTCTCGCCTTCTCTCTCTCTCTCTCTCTACAGCAACACTCTGTCTCCCTCTCTCTCTTTTACACACACACACACTCTCTCTGTCTCTATTTCTCTCCTCTCCATCCATGCTTTCTTTCCCTCCTCCCCTCTCCATCGTCACTCTGTTTATCTCTCTCTCTTCTCCCGCTCTCTCTTTCATCAGCACACTCTCTCTCTGTCTGTCTCTCTCTCTCTCTGTGACGGTCTTCTTCTCTCTCCTCTCCATGAACAGTCTCTCTCTCTTGCTTTCTTGCTCTCCTCTCCATGAACACTCTCTCTGTCTCTCCCTCTCCTCTCCATCCATGCTCACTCCCTGTGTCTCTCTTTCTCCTCTCCATCGCCACTCTGTCTGTCTCTCTTTCTCTTCTCTTCTCTTCTCTTCTCTTCTCTTCTCTTCTCTTCTCTTCTCTTCTCTTCTCTTCTCTCCTCTGTTCTTCTATTCTCTTCTCCTCTCTTTCTGTTTTACTTTTTCCTCTCTCTCTGATTCTCTCTCTCTGTGTAGTCTCTCTTCCTCTTACCTTAATTTCCCTCATATCTCTCAGTCCTTTTCTCTTCCCTCTTTCTCTCTCTCTTGCTCTCTCTCTAACAGTGTATGTTAACAGACCTCGCTTTCTCATCCATCTTTCTTCTCTCTCTGCCTTTCTCTTTCTCAACCCTCTCCTTTCTTTCCCTTCTCTTTATTTCTCATTCCTCTCTTTCTTCTCTCTCTGCCTCCCTATGTGTCTGTCTCTCCTCCTTCTATGTTTTCTCTGTATTCTTCATCTTTTCATTCTATGTCTCTCTCTCTCTCCCTCTCTCTCTTTCACCATTTCCAGTCCTCACTCTCTTCCCCATCTATCTTCCAGGAACACATGAAGCTGAGTAAGGCTCCACAAACCGGGAGGAATGAAATTATATTGTATTTATGCATGAAGGCATAAAACCGAGCTTATAAATAAAAGGAAAATGAATTAGAGGAACGGCAGAATGGCAGCACACATTAGCCTATAGGAGGAGATCTCACGCTCAGCACCGCAGATGCCTTGTGATTAGATAAGGATCCAGCCCCCCCTCCCTGATTATATATCCTGTTGTTTGATTTGATAACCCACACAGCTAATTTCAGACCTCGCTCTAATCGAATCTCCATAACCGTATTACATGCGTTCGGAGATGCAAGCCAGTGGCTGACTGGAGGACTGGACTATTTGCAGGCTCACTACACCACGCATCTTCTTCACTAATGATCCCTGTTGAGCTTACCACTGCTTAGCGTGGTGGAGGTGGGCGCTCCTGCCAAACACACCGAGGAAATTTCCAGCGGCTGAATCGATTTCTCTCCAGGCCACGTTTTAGCAACCGAAATGCTATTAGCCTTTCCTAATAACGGTACAGGGCAATTATGGTAGGACGGTGTGGGCAGGACGCACCAGCTCGCCGGGGCCTGTGCTGAGTTATGAGAGGATTCTGATGAATCCTGTCTCTGTGTGTTTCTCTTTCCTGTCAGACTCGGGCCTCACCTCTGGCGACCCCTGTGCTCTTCAAAGCCCCGCGCCACCGGCTCCCTGCCCTGCCCTGGCCCATAATTACATGCTCCCAGAGCCTGTTAGTCTGCTCCAGGCGTCCGCCGGCTGCTCTTAAAGAGCCCCACTTCAAACAGGGCTCGAATTCAGGGCCATTAAACAGGAACAATAGTGAGCAGCTCTTTAATCTGCTTCCGCTCCGGGGTCGAGCCAAAGCTGACACTCTGTGACACAGCCAGGGCATCTTACGGAAGAGTTCATCAAGGCTCATCCACTCGAGTGGGACTAGACGGACGCTTCTGACCACCAGTGGTTGGGATTTTTGGGAATTTGGGAATTGATCATTAGAACTTATAAGATTAAAATATTATATTCTAGATACTAGAACATTCCTGAACACACTAAGGCCTACCAGACGCTAGAGGGAATCATACTGGATACTAGAAGAGCACGACACTAGAAGAAGCAGGAAGTCACCCAGTCATGTCTGAATCTAATGTCTGGATAAGCTGGCTGGTGAGGTTCATCTGTCCGGCTGGTTTAGGGCATCGACTGATGAGACAGCACAGGGAGCAAGCCGGCAGGACAGCTGCCTCGGTTTCGGACACAGCCTAGAAACTAGAGGATGCTAGATCTCTCTCTCTCTTTCTATTTTCCTTTCTCCTCTCATCCCCTAATTTCCCTCATATCTCTCAGTCCTTCTCTCTCTCTCTCTCTCTCTCTCTCTCTAACGGTGTATGTTTCTGTCTTCCCCTTTCTTTTCTCTCACTTTCTAACTACCTTTCTTTTCATTGTCTTTCTCATCCCTCTCTTTCTTCTCTCTCTCTGCCTTTCTCTTTCTCAACCCTCTCTCTCCATTCTTTCCCTTCTCTTTCTTTCTCATCCCTCTCTTTCTTCTATCTCTCTGCCTTTCTCAACCCTCTCTCTCCTTTCTTTCCATTCTCTTTCTTTCTCATCCCTCTCTTCTCTCTCTCTGCCTTTCTCTTTCTCAACCCTCTCTCTCCTTTCTATCCGTTCTCTTTCTTTCTCATCCCTCTCTTTCTTCTATCTCTCTGCCTTTCTCTTTCTCAACCCTCTCTCTCCTTTCTTTCCCTTCTCTTTCTTTCTCATCCCTCTCTTTCTTCTGTCTCTCTGCCTTTCTCTTTCTCAACCCTCTCTCTCCTTTCTTTCCCTTCTCTTTCTTTCTCATCCCTCTCTTTCTTCTCTCTCTCTGCCTTTCTCTTTCTCAACCCTCTCTCTCCTTTCTTTCCCTTCTCTTTCTTTCTTATCCCTCTCTTTCTTCTCTCTTTCTGCCTTTCTCTTTCTCAACCCTCTCTCTCCTTTCTTTCCCTTCTCTTTCTTTCTCATCCCTCTCTTTCTTCTGTCTCTCTGCCTTTCTCTTTCTCAACCCTCTCTCTCCTTTCTTTCCTGTCTCTTTCTTTCTCATCCCTCTTTCTTCTGTCTCTCTGCCTTTCTCTTTCTCAACCCTCTCTCTCCATTCTTTCCCTTCTCTTTCTTTCTCATCCCTCTCTTTCTTCTCTCTCTCTGCCTTTCTCTTTCTCAACCCTCTCTCCTTTTTTCCCTTTTCTTTCTTTCTCATCCCTCTCTTTCTTCTGTCTCTCTGCCTTTCTCTTTCTCAACCCTCTCCTTTTTTTCCCTTCTCTTTCTTTTTCATCCCTCTCTTTCTTCTCTCTCTCTGCCTTTGTCTTTCTCAACCCTCTCTCTCCTTTCTTTCCCTTCTTTTTCTTTCTCATCCCTCTCTTTCTTCTCTCTCTATGCCTCCCTATGGGTCTGTCTCTCCTCCTTCTTTGTTCTTGTGTTCTCTCTGTATCTCCTTTAATCTCTTTCTTTATCACACACTTTTTTTTAACACACTAAGTCCTACCAGACGCTAGAGGGACACATACTGTATACTAGAAGAGCACGACACTAGAAGAAGCAGGAAGATGCTATGTACCAAAATAAAATCAACTCAAGGTTTACCTAAATGGTGCCACACCAGGTGTTGTCCCCAAGCAGCTTTATGGAGAATCCGGGATCTGGAAAACAAAATAACAAATGTGAATCACTCACAAGTACAGAAACACTTCTCTCTCTCTGCCTCCCTGTGTGTGTCTCTCCTCTGTCTCTATGTATCTCCTTTACAGTTTTTCTCAATTGTTTACACACAAATACTGGTACTTGAGACACAATGACCACAACATGTAACTCATGCACCGACCCCCTGAACTAATTCTGCCAAACTACAAGCACAATTCCTGCTTTACACTCAAACTGCAGTTCTAGAACACACTTTTTTCAAAACACTACACACAAGTTCTGCATTTATCACAAAGTTTTCACAAGGAGCACACTGATATTAAAAATTCTAAAGTTATTTACCCTACTGTGCACACTGACTCAGCACATGAGCTAACACATGTTACACAGGTTTACAATTAGCAAACAGGGCTTTAGCATAAAAGGGCAACAGGTGAGCTCTTCAGTTTTGGAGAAATGGATGCCAACATTGGAAACAGAGGCAGAGCCAGAGGAGTCAGAGTAAGAGGAGGAGGACGGGGAGGACGAGGACGAGGAAGGCCAAGTACCGTAATCTCTGATGAGATCCGAGCCACTTTGGTTGACCATGTCTAACGACGAGGGCGTCTCTGCAAAGAGTACAGCAATTTGAGCAGGTACACTGTAGCATCCATCATCCGGACTTTCCGAAATGAGAATAGGTAAGAAATCTACTCTCACTAGAAAACTGCAGTACTGCATACCAATACAGTACTCAATGAGTACAGTTGTACAGCATTGCCTGTGGACAGTTCTGTAGGACTGTAAAAATAAAGTATGTTGCAAGTATTTGGGAAATGGATTTCTACTTTATATTCCTACACAGTATTTACAGTATTTTACTATTTATATTGCAGAACTGAAAGATTACCAACATAAGGTGGACGGGGACGTCTTCTGTCTCCAGAACAGGAAACTGAAGTCGTGAACATTACAGCAAATACAAAGAAAAATAATACAAAACTGAGATATTTTGAAATATTAATAGGGTAAACTTATCAACGCTGGACTGTGTCTTGCACAGAAATAATCTGAGGCTGAAGCAGGTCTACAGGGTGCCATTTGAGCGCAATTCAGAAAGAGTCAAAGAACCGCAATATACTGCAACGGTACAGTAAATTCTTCTGTTGTTTTGTATGTAGACCAATGTATGTGCAACTTTGTGTTGGTTGGGATGTATACTGTACATTGTTTTTGTGGGGAAAAATAAAATAGTTTTGTTACCGAGTATTTGTGTGTTCTGAGTATGAAAACAATATTCTAAAATAGTTTACAACACACTTCTGTATGCACTGTCTGAAGTAAGTGTCATTAGTGGAGAGTAAGAGTAAGAGAAGAAGTGTTTTCCATTCATCATGGTGTTTTACATTGAGCACATCAGTGTTCAGCTGGTTCTTATAAATGTCTATTCATATGATGGTTTGTGTGTGTCATCTAAAAACAAAATACCTCTTTGAGAAGAGATAACATAGTTCTGAATGTAAAGTTTCATTTTGCAGGAGAACTGAGGGGTTTTGCCCATTGTGTGTGTGTTTTTTATTTGTGTGTAGAGTTCTGAGAGTATGAGGTATGCTTTCAGAAAATGTGTATAAGCAATCAAGAAAAACTGTAATCTCTTTCTTTATCTGTTTATTCACACAACGGAATTTTGACACTTTTGTTTTTTCCATCTCCTTTTTTCCGTCTGCTCTTGCGAACACCCTATAGACCTTCAACAGGAAAACCAAAAGCGCTCCAGCTGGCCACTAAATGGACAAAACGCACTTAGCTTAGCGTCATCACCATCCCAAGCTCCACTCACTCTACCTCTGCAAACAGTTTGATTGACATGGGTTCCCAACAAGAACTTCCTGTGTGTTAGACCCGCCCTTTTCACTTTAAAGGTTAATTTGCATTGCACTCCTCGGCCACAGTACGTTGCGCCAGCCTTCATATGAGAAAGCTAAAAACAGTGATCCCAAACTTTTGAACCCTAGTGTACATGACATCACAGCCCCAAGAGGGGAGAGGACTATGAGGAGGGGGATTAGTGTGGAGTGAGAGGGAGGAGCAAACAAGTGAAAGAGAGAAAACGAGAGGGCGTCCTTTGTTCATTGTGAATTCATCCACAGCGTTTAGCTCGGACTCTGAGGCCTGCTGCCGAGGTGACCAGCCTGATTAAAACCCTCTGTCTACCAGCATGCTCATTTGTGTCACTCTCTGGCCCGCGCAACTGCCCCGCGATGATGAATGGAGTTTGTGCTCGCACTAATATCCCGACCTCGTGTTGTCAGAAGTGCTTTCAGGCAGCGGCCGGTCGTAGGCCCTGGCGGCCGGCGGTTGGTCAGCGGCTGGCCAGGCCTTTCCTCAGCCCTGATGGATGAGGTGGCTGCAAGGCCGCACAGCTCTGCTCTGGCAGAGGCTCAGGCCTCGCTCTCCGAACGTGCTGATGGGAGCTGGAAAGCCTGCTGCCAATGGGGGAGAAGCCACAGGCCAGATTAAACATGGTTTCACTGGCAGAGTACAGGAAGAAGAAATGGTAGAAGCTGTCTATTCATTACGAGCGCTGGTGGTGATGTTGTAACCAGAAGTGCAGTGGGAACAAAAATCAGCCCTGGAATTTGTGGCCCCGGTGTTCGCTGGAAATAACATATCCAAACAAAAGCGCATCAACCCAGTACTGCATCTGTGGATGTGCACTTAAACGTAGATGACTCTGCCAGCCTGCAAACTGCAATGTTAGCTCACTGGCTAACCGCAGCTGTGCACAAGTCATCGCTGTCACCAACCTTGCCAGACATCTACACTCCTTTGCTGTAGTGCACTGGGCTGTGCTTTGGGGCACTTATGTAGTGAACTATCTGATATAATGAAATACATTTTTGTGTGTTGTGCTGTTGATAGCAGGTGCGTTAGCCAACTTGCTAACTGCCTCTAGGTTTAGGAACTTTGGAGACCATTTTTTACAGAGCAACAAGCCATATAAATCTTTTACGGGACTATTGGAGTTTATGGCCTGAGTGACATTAACGCCAATCTCAGTCAGCAGCTCCTCTGGCAGCTGTGTCTAGGGTTTCCACCTTTCAGAAATGAAACTAGAGTATGGGGGGCGTGGTCATGTGTGAGTGACATGTGTTCGAAATCGTGTCCCTTATTTGATCTGGGGGGCAATTGTTTGGGGGAGAGTGTGATCATGCATGTGTGACACACGTGTTTATTGGACATTTACGGAAATACAAAACAAATTTACGGAAATACTGAACAAAGCGTGATCCGTAGTTGAGTCCAGGGGGCCGGGGAGGTGGTGATTGTGGTTTGAAAGAGATTGTGATCATTCATGTGTGTGTGACAGGCGTGTACGTTGGATATTTACGGAAATACGAAACAAATTTACGGACATTTACGGAAATACGGAACAAATCGTGCCCCGTATTGGTTTAATACGGGCCGCAACATTTAATTGCCAAATAAAGGACGATGATTCCGTATTTTACGGGACGGGTGCCAACCCTAGCAGTGCCCCTCTTACTCTCTCTCCCTCCTGGCACTGTGCACACAAAAGCAGGACTGAGTTATTATGGATATTGGAAACAGCACCAATGATTATGTGTGGGGTGTATTGGGGTGCTATTTAGAAACCAGTCTGCACATGCACCAGCTTTCATAGAAACCAAGGAACGTCAAAGGATATGTCATCAACATCAACAGAGGGCGCTGCACATCGGTAGTATACATAGTACCGAGATGGTGAAGTGTATAGATTTCCTGGGAGCGTTTGTGCTGTTATTCCAGATGTTTGTTTACATCCAGAAAGCAGCACCGACCAACATCTGGAAGTTAGAAGGTGTAAGAGGTTCCTCAGCAGAGCACTAGGTGGCGCCGTCATTGCTTTCTTTTTTCACAACAACTGAGCCGTGGATGTTGTCACGGTCCGTGCTGAAGACGTTTTCGGGTTCTGAATCTGTTTAGTTTTGTTGGAAATGTGCCTAAGGGTTCAAACCAGAACGGAACCTTTTCTACGTTGAGTGGGTTCCACCATCAGTGGATGGTTCTTTGAAGAAATTCTCGAACAAGACAGTTTTAGTCTCGTCTTTCTGCAGCAACTGTATCAGTAATGATATTTTAGACCAGTGGCCTCCAACCCTGCTCCCGAAGATTTACCTTCCTGCAGGTTTCACCTTTAACCCAAGTCTAACATGCTTCCCTTAGCTTATCAAGGGCTTCTGAGGGCATTAGATCAGACCCCTGAAGATTTAGACACTTCTAAACTTAGCAGAAGCAAAAAAACAGAAAACTTGGTGATTCAAACGGATGGGCAGTGTGTTTTAAGTCATTGTCAAGTGGCTACGGTAGTTAATGTGATTCCACGGATGAGGAAGATGGAGTTCAGCATCCTACTCCTTGGACCTCAGGATCCTTCAGATTGTCCACATTTTTTGGAGGGCCAGTTTTAGCCCTTTTCCACCAAAAGAACCCTGGCTCTTAATCTGGTTCTGTTCAAGGTTTTAAAGAACCTTGGTGCTTTTCAGGAAACTAGTATGCATTTGCACCAATTTCTTTTGAAACTCTATTGGAATGTTAAAGGATACGTCATCAACAGCAACAAACGGCACTGCACAGCTGTAGTATACAGTAGAACCAAGATGGCGGATCTACTGGTGATGAGATGATACAGAAGGTGTTGCCACTGTCGTCTCCTTTTTCATCCACATCTGACATGTCCACGGTTAGTGCTGAGAGACCTATCATTCTTTGGTTCCCAATCTCATGTTTGGTGGAAAAGGGCAATTTAGGAAACCACTGCTTGGGAACGGTTCAATTTGTTTCTTAAAGAGCAAAGGCAGTTCTTCAGCTTGGATTATTTGAACCCACTTATAGAAGGGTTCTACAATGGTTTGCTTAGTTTAGAATAATAGCTATGAAACTGGAAAAGTGCATTTCCTGAAGGAAACGCCGGATGGTTGCACGGCGTGCTCAGTGAGGAACGCGGGATGAGTAAATGAGTGCGGGTTGTTTTGACTGTGGATTAGCATCTGGGGGCCTGCCCTGAGTAAATACGTGAAGTTTGGTGGCTCTCGGGCGAACGGAAACATTACTGCTTGGTTTGGGTGGAAAATGACTGGGACTCAATGGGAGGAACGAGGGATGAATAAACGACAGATAGAGGAGTGCGGGTCAGTATGGCTCTGGGTTAGTGCTTGGGGGCCTCCCCTTAGTGAGCATGTGAAGTCTGGTGGAAAGAAACAGCCGGCTTTAGGTGGGTCAAAAAATGACTGGGACACTATGGGAGGAACGAGGGCTGCTAAAAAAAAGGAGAAGCAAACGAGTGCGGGTCAATCAAACACTGAATGCCTGCTCGGGGCTGTGCCCAGAGCCATTGTATCCGAGTTGGTGTCTCTAGGTCGAGTGGAAGTGGGTTAGATAGGCATGTGTTTTTCGATCCTATTCATTCTCTATGGGAAAACAATCCCGTCCTACTCAGAATCCGTGCATCCAATCAAAAAGCTGTATACAAGCCCACATCAGCGCATCATACGGGACAATCTGGAGTTGGAACGGAGTCTATATCTTGAAATATTGGTGATCTCCCAAGCAGCTTTATGAGGAGCCACCTGAGATGCTCTACTACCAGGGCTACAGAAGATACACACAGTGTACACATACACTGAGACCTGCCACCTGCTGTAAACCACTCATTGGCGGGTGATAACCAATCACCACCGGCCTGTAGGGGACTAATTGCCTCCAGGACCGGAGTTGGACACCCCCATTCTAACTGCTGCCCACCCCAGAGCGCAGAATCAAGACATTTGAAGGAGCAGCTTTATAAAGCGCTGTCATTAACAGCTCATGCAATCCCGTGCTAAAGTGTGGGGTGGTAATGAAGCCAGCCCTGGGACCACTTATCCCCACCCTGCTCTTCCACACACATCATCACAATATGACGCAAATAGAGCTCTCACGCTTTTACTCAACGGCGTGCGAAACGGTGATGTCTGCTGTCTGACACTGATAGGCAGCATCTAATAGCCGAAGCCTGAGGGTCTCCAGGTTAGAGACGAGCCCAGATGACTGAGTATGTGTGGCATGGGCTCAAACAGTGCCAGAGGGCTTAGTGGAGGCTGGCAGCGACTGCAGGCTGCTGCTGGTGGTGTGAGACCTGCAAATCCCACTGGAAGGCCAGCATGGAGGGTCAGCCCTGGATGCGGCCACCCCCTCGCTTCTCATGCACCACGGTGGGAGGTGTGAAAGAGCTGGCTTTCACCCAGGACGGCGGGTATGTGCAAGGAGAGACAACAGTCGGCAGGGTTTTATTCAGAGCAGGGATCATCACAGCTTGGACCACTGTGACCTTTCAGGAGGCTGTTTACTCAGTGACATTAGCTACTGCTATGACATGCAGTTCTGCGGCACTGAAAGGGCCTATTGAAAATTATCGTCACCTTGAGTTTTCTAAGATGAAACAGTTAGCTGATGACATACAGTACGGTTAGATGAGCTCACCAAAACATCAGTCACCTTGGACGTTTAGGCTGGCAGTAACTTCAGGCTCCTGCAGATTGCAGCGATCACTTTAAGTGCCTGCATTGAGCGCATGTGTGCTGTATGTCGTGAGCGAGAGAGGGAGTAGAACGTTAACGGTTTAATAGTAGGGCACGTGGGATGGCTACGCCAGGTTGTAGCCTGTATGTTCTGCTGCACTGTTATCCGGGATTGTGGCAAATGAGGTGTGGGTGCTCCCCTGCCCAATAAATGGTCTCCAGTACACTGAGCGGCTGTCTCCCGCGTGGATTTCTCAATGGAGGTCGGGGCAAGCAGCTAAACACATGTTGCATCTCCCTCCCTGGGAGCCTTCACCCAATTCCCTTATGAAATGATAATATATGGCAATGTATTGGAAAATATAGTGCAATATATTAAATAATATAATGTCATATATGGGAAACAAGTGCATATATTTAGCATATATTTATATAGTGATAAATATATTACAATATATTGTATAATACATAAGGAATTGCTGCTTTTCATATATTGTATGTATGGTAGTATAATATATATTTACTTATATACTGTAATATATTTCATTTTATATGTAATAGACATCATATGTATTTCTCCATATGTGTTTGCATATATGATAATATATATAGTTTTATATATGTGAGAATATATACATACTGTATATTGCCACATGTATGTATGAAAATATTCTCACATATATAAAACTATATATATTGTCATATATGCAAACACATATGGAGAAATACATATGATGTCTATTACATATAAAATGAAATATATTACAGTATATAAGTAAATATAGGAGGAGTCCTACAGGAAAAAGGTGGAAAGGAAGCTGCAAGACAACAACATGAAGGAGGTCTGGGGAGCAATGAAAACCATCACTGGCTGCAAGAACAACAGTGGCAGCTCAGTAGATGGGGGTGTGGACAGAGCAAACCAGTTTAACAACTTCTACAACAGGTTTGACTGTCCTGCTGCTGCTGCCCCCTCCTCCGACCCGTCTGCAGCATTCACCACCCTGTTGTCATCACCCTCACCTCCACCATCACCCTCACCTCCACCATCTCCGTCACCTTCACCACCATCACCCTCACCTCCACCATCTCCGTCACCTTCTTCACCACCATCACCCTCACCTCCACCATCTCAGTCTTCACCACCATCTCAGTCTTCACCACCATCATCGGCAGGAGGACAGAGCAACACCCACGGTTCCCACTGTCCCCCAGCCTTCACGGCAGACCAAGTTAGGAGACAGCTGAGGAGACTACACCCCAGGAAGGCGGCCGGCCCAGACAAAGTGTGCCCCAGAATGCTTAAGGCATGTGCTGCCCAACTGGGGGAGCCCCTCCAGCATGTCTTTAACCTGAGTCTACGTCTCGGAAGGGTTCCTGCCACGTGGAAGACAACCTGCCTCATTCCAGTCCCCAAGAAGGCACACCCGAAGGAGCTGAATGACTACAGGCCGGTTGCTTTGACGTCTCACGTGATGAAGACCATGGAGCGACTGCTGCTGAACCACCTCAGACCTCAGGTCCACCATGCTGAGGACCCACTGCAGTTTGCGTACCGGGAGAAGGTGGGAGTGGAAGATGCCATCCTCTATCTTCTACACAGAACTCACTCTCATCTGGACAAGGGGGGTGGTGCTGTGAGGGTCATGTTCTTTGACTTCTCCAGTGCCTTCAACACCATTCAGCCCCTACTACTGAGAGACAAGCTGATGAAGATGGAGGTGGACATGCACCTGGTCACCTGGATCACTGACTACCTCACTGGGAGACCACAGCATGTCAGGATCAGGGACTGCTCCTCTGATACGGTGATCAGCAGCACAGGAGCACCACAGGGGACTGTTCTCTCTCCAGTCCTGTTCACCCTGTACACATCGGACTTCAAATACAACTCGGAGTTATGCCACATGCAGAAGTTCTCTGATGACACTGCAATCGTGGGGTGTGTGCGTAACGGCCAGGAGAGGGAGTACAGAAGCCTGGTTGAGGACTTTGTGGAGTGGTGCACCACAAACCATCTGAAGCTGAACATCACCAAAACCAAGGAGATGTGTATAGACTTCAGGAGGTCCAGGCCCTCTCAGCAGCCAATCTCCATCAAGGGGGTTGATGTGGAGGTGGTCAGGTCCTACAGATACCTTGGTGTGCACCTGGACGAGAGGCTGGACTGGTCAGTAAACACTGACATAGTCTACAAGAAAGCACAGAGCAGACTGTACTTCCTCAGGAGGCTCGGGTCCTTCAGGATCTGCCAGAAACTCCTCCTGATGTTCTACCAGTCTGTGGTAGCCAGCGTCCTCTTCTATGCTGTGGTGTGTTGGGGAGGCAGTATCAGCAAGAGGGATGCTGGACGACTCGACAGGCTGGTGAGGAAAGCTGGTTCTGTGCTGGGACTAGAGCTGGAGTCCTTAACACCACTGGCAGAGAGGAGAGCCCTCAACAAGCTGCTGAACATCATGGACAATGTTCACAATCCTCTGCACACCACGATCATCAGGCAGAGGAGCTCATTCAGTGGCAGACTGCTGTCCCAGTCCTGCTCCACAGACAGACTCAGGAAGTCTTTTGTCCCTCAGGCCATAAGACTGTTCAACTCCTCCCAGTACAGCAGATGAAAAAGTGTGTGACACTCTTTCCCTCCGGTCACTCCATGGACACAACCCCATCTCTGCACACACTCCCTCCTAAATGCCCTCCTAAATGCCCTACATCTATTTATATTGTATTATTCTACTCCATTCTGTACTGTTTACACTTTTTGCACTGATAATTATTTATATTACTGCGTATTTGCACTGTCTGGATGGCTGAAAACAGCCATCTTCTTAATTTGCTTAGCAAACGGTATACCATTACCTCCATCTATACTTTACACTTTACACAGACACTAAGGACTCTATTTTTATACCTTCATACTTTATATAGTATTGTCTCTATTTGTACAAATCTATCTTGCTTCTGTTGTTACTTCTGTATAGTTTGTATACCTGCTACTGGATGCCTTGAATTTCCCTCTGGGATCAATAAAGTATCTATCTATCTATCTATCTATCTATCTATCTATATATTCCTTGTGCATTATACAATATATTGTAATATATTTATCACTATATAAATATATGCAAAATATATGCACTTGTTTCCCATATATAACATTGTATTATTTAATATATTGCACTATATTTTCCGATACATTGCCATATATTATCGTTTCATAAGGGAGTCGGGTGAAGGCTCCCAGGGAGGGAGATGCAACATGTGTTTAGCTGCTTGCCCCGACCTCCATTGAGAAATCCACGCGGGAGACAGCCGCTCAGTGTACTGGAGACCATTTATTGGGCAGGGGAGCACCCACACTTTGTTTGCCACAATCCCGGATAACAGTGCAGCAGAACATACAGGCTACAACCTGGCGTAGCCATCCCACGTGCCCTACTATTAAACCGTTACTCCCTCTCTCGCTCACGACATACAGCACACATGCGCTACTTAAAGTAACCGTTACAAGATGGCGCTGCATGAGGACGGTGGGGCTATAAATACCTGCGGGGTGCGAGGGACGGGATCCATAGATGGAGAAGAGGTGGTCTAGTGCAGTGAGGGTCTCGTTCCATGTGTGGAAAATGGCTCCAAAGCAGATGTTAATGATTTATTTGGTTTAGTGCTGACACTAACCCCCCACCTGTGATAATTCTGATCAATCCGTGCTCAGTGCCACCCTGCTATCTGATCAGCTAAGTGACGCACTATTGTCCAAATATTTTTTAACATGAAGTAATACCTCACCTTCCCCCCATACCTGACGCTTTACCTGGAACCAACATGTAGAGCAGATAACTAGTTCAGCTAATGAGTTAATGAAGGTGGAACCAGCGGTTTGATATGCATGGTGTCATTAGCCGCGAATGGGAGAAGCGCTGGGATTGTGCGCATGATGGCCATCGAGGAGAGCCGTTTTATAGGTATATGCTTTGGCAGCAGAGTGCGGGGAGACAGGTGGCAGGAGGTTATTTCAATAATAAGTAATAATATCATCAGCTCGCTCTCCGTCTGTCTGAACACGTGCTGCTGCAGGCGCGCGGGGTGTCGAACTATCCCAGCATGCTTTGCGCAAGTAAAAATAGCTCTGTCACAGCTGGGCCGCAAGCTGCAAGCAGATATGCGGATATGGTGCAAGCTAACCAGCCAAACCGCCGCCCCACCCCTCACCCACAAACCCCCCCACCCACATATAGAGGGTTACCTGATGAGTTTTATATTAAACAAGCCCCTATTGGGCTCTGTAATATCGCTCTGCAATAATGGGGGTCTAACTGCTGTGTTCCGACCTTTCAGTCACCCACTGCAGGTAAAGATGAGTTATGTGGGCTGTGATATGCTAAATATTATTCATACCTGAAGTGCTCCGGTATTGTTTCTGTGCATATGTCCAGGTTTTTGTCCATTCCAGTCAAGGCTTTGCATTATGCATCCACTGGGAGGCACCCTTATCTGTGACTTGGAAGGCTGCACTTTAATTGGCTCAGTGTGGAAGGTGGAAGGTCTGGATGTGAGGGGGGTTACTGTTTCTCTTTATAGAGCATTCTAATACAAAACTCTGATTTATTATATATACATATATACATTTATGATATGCTATGACTATATATAGTCATATTCTGTAATTATATATACACTCATCGTCAAAAGCATAGCTGCACCCAGAAGGAGGTGTGGGAGTGCAGTGCTGTTGGGAAGGAAGATAGGTCACTAGGATCAATAACTGATGATAAATTTAGACTGATATGATCAATATTTATTGAGCTACACATACAGAAGTCTGTCTCTCGGTATGGGGTCGGGGCGCCATGTTTTTTAACCCAACACCCCAGACGTCTCAGCTTGGAGCTGTAGAGGCTCCTAATGGTGTCCTGTGATAATCCATCCCATGCAGCTTGAATATCCCCACACAGTTTCTGCAGCTGGTGCGGTAGGGGTGGAGGTGGAGTGACACCAGGCCTTCTGGACATGTCACGCATGCAGCCTAGCAACACCTCAGCCTCCACCTGGGACATAATGGCAACAACACATTAGCAACACCAAAGCAAACAACTAGTCTACCATGGAAGCAGCCTAGCAAGACCTAGCAACCACCTGGGATACCATGGCAACAACAATGGAAAAAACACAATCGACATTGTTCTGCTGCTGCTGTAACTTTTAACTCTCAAGAATGTAGCTCAGGGATCCAGGCAGGGAGCAAGCAGGGTATGCTCTGATGTCCTGTAGCCCAGATCATACAGGAACATCATACAGCAGTGTAGAACTTTTGAGCTTGGCCTGCTTTCACATGCTGGTGGAAACGGAGCGCTCTGTATTTCCTGCTCCGTTGTTTATTAGTATGTGCAGGTCTGTGTGAACCAGTGTAGCTCTGAGTTACTGTTAGCTTCAAGGTCCTGTTCCTCCCAGTCAGGGGAACTAGACAGTTTAAACTGACCGTAGTCTAAATGAAGTGATCAGAGCCGGCTGTAATGGCCTAAACCGCAAACGTGACCCCGGGCCCTTTTCCTCCATGCTTTTATTCCCCTCCCTCCATCACTGCCGCGCATCCGTCCATCCAGTAAGCGGAAAAGTTGGGTGACACTTCACAGTTTCTGTGCAGGCTCGGAGTAATTTACTGCTCCGCCTGGACAAAGGGGACATTTTGTTTAAATTCCAAAAAAATTACAATGGAGCAATTAAAATAAATCTTCGCTTGCACTTCCATTAACCCTGGCTGGTTTTGCGTTTCTCTGCCCGAGGGCCCGGCGGATCTGGCCTTTCACTGATTTATGCTGCCTTCCTCGAGAAATCAGAGGGAAAACTCCCCTCCCCCAAAGCACTTTCTTTAGCCATACATAGAGGTCCCCTAATTTTTTTTTTTTTTTAGCTCTGAGGAAAAATAATACATTTTCCACATCCATTATGTTACATCATAAATCTCACACACGTAGCCAAAGCCTTCAAGGGAATACTGGAGGGACGAAGGAGGAATGTAGTATTTCATACACACAGGCCTGCAATGTTTGGGGAGAGATGTTGAAGGAATTGGAAATGCATTAGGTGTTTTCCTTTGGAAGTGTGTTGAGACAGGTAGGATAATGAATGGAAACACGGAGTGAAGTACTGCCTGAGGTCTACAAGAGACACGTGTAGCGGAGGCAACGATGAGACGTGAGAAAGAAAAATAGTCATCTTCATTACCGCTCCCTGTCTGTGATCGAATGAACGAATAACTGAATGAAAAAAACAAAAATTTGAAAGTTTCTGTGGCTTTTTGGACCAACCAGATTCTGATTCAGCTTACTATCCTGCTAGGAAATTAAAAAAAAAGAAAACTCTAAGCTTCCTAAAATATTCCAGAACAGAGCAGCTATTTGATATTCGTCACCTGCTCCGCTTGAACTGACATGGCTCAGCATATTCCAGTGACTGTAGTGGCGTAGTCAGCTATTTGGTTTCCTAAGCTACCGTATTAGTCCTGCATACAGCCGGAACAGTAAAAGACGCTTCTTTCTTTTCTCTCTTTAATAAATTATCATTACTGAATTCCTGTTTTGGGACAACATCGTAAAAGTGCTATATAAATGGAACAATGCATTACATTAACCTGACGCTCTTATCCAGAGCGACTTACAGGGTTAATCATATTACAGGTAGGCCAGTGTAGTGTTAGGAGTCTTGCCCAAGGACTCTTATTGGTGTAGCACAGCATAGTTACCCAGACCGGGATTCGAACCCCAGTCTCCCACATGCGGTGGTGGTTCCCTGGCAGGCAGAGGTGTTACCCGCTGAGCTACACCAACCACTGTAATGTTAATCGTATTACAGGTAGGCCAGTGTAGTGTTAGGAGTCTTGCCCAAGGACTCCTATTGGTGTAGCACAGCATAGTCACCCAGACAGGGATTCAAACCCCAGTCTGCCAAATGTGGTGGTGGCTCCCTGACAGGTAGGGGTGTTATCCGCTGAGCTACACCAACTGGGGAGTCTTAATGGGGAGTCTTACCACCTACCAAATTTCAGCATATGTAAACAAACTCCTTCATAAGGTTTAATGTAAAATAGTTATATTATATTATAATATTATATTATATAGTATATAGCTATGAATAGTTATATAAATCATCGAGACACAGTTCGGTACAGTGGTGATGGAGTTATAGAATAAATCTGCTTTTTTATTGGTAATAGAGTGCCATTTTATTTACTATCCAAAATGACCCCTGAACCTGAAGTTATTGTAATGTTGATGAACAGATTTAAAAAAAAAAGTTTTAGGTCAAAAGTTAGAACGTGTTTTCAGGCAGCAGGCCTTTTATTAAAAGCCATGCCATGTAATAATCTTCTGGAAAGGGGCTTTGAGAATGAATGTGTATGTATGAATATAGCATTAACTATGTTCTGTAGAAATCGGTGGGCTTTGTCTGGGCTGGGGCTGTACTATAGAAATATCGGTTCTGCTCCAAGTGAACCATTCTCTATGTTGTTGGGTTTCAGGGAGTAAAAAGATGCTAACTTTGAAAAATGTGTTTGTATTTTGAATGTTGTTTTAGTTCATAATTTTGTATGGGACCACCATTCGTAATTTTGGCAGGTTTGAGCCATAAAAGAAGTCCATATGATGCAATACACTGCATTTAAAAAAAAATAAAAAATTGGGAGTAATATGGAAAAAAAAAAAATAATAAAAATCGCTAACCAGTCAGTAGTTTAGTCCATACAGTATATGGTATCCCTACTGGCAAACTTTAGAATGTACTGTGTCTGTGATGTCACCAGAAGCAACCTATTTACATACATTCCGTTAACAGTGGTTTAACAATGCCCATTCAGCGTTTGCCCATTCAGCGTGTCAGCTCTTAGTGTTTCCAATGCAATTCTATACAGTACACCGCAGTGTAATACAGCCAATCAGAACAGAGCTCATTTACACATATCAGCCAATAATAAGGGATAACCTGAGGTTGAAAAATGACCATATAAAAATGCATTATGACCATTTCTGACACATAAAACCCCACTGTAAAAATCTAATACAGGCGAATATAGGATACTGGCCCTTTAATAAGAAGTTTCAGTTCGACTTCTAATAAAAGGCTTGTGTAGGTTCACACACACATTTACACCCACGTACTATCCATTCCCAGGCCATACCCTGCTATGCTAATGCATTTCATAAAGCCTTTAAGTGGTGGAGGAGTTGTCATCAAGATCACTGAGGGCGAGCAGTCATATCCACTGTCCTGGGCAGCAGGTGTTGGGAGTGCGCTTTGGCCAGAGAGGACATGCGGCGTTCTCCTGCATGTGTGCCAAAATAAATCTCTCCTGTTCACAAAGCGAGCAAACGTGTGCTGCGTTTGTTGAACTGTCGGACTCCTTTGGAGTTATTTCCAGGTCTAATTGCAGTTGGTTAGTGGAAACGTAATGGAATTCCGTGCTGCTTTCCTTCACCTTAATCACGGAAGGGCCTTTTTTTCAGCTGGGAGTGAAAAACAGACATAGCTGGAGATGATGAGATCATTTGTGCTCGGGGCTGGCCGGCGTTGATGTTTTAAAGAACGCGTGAGTGTGATGGAGGGAAGTTTAGACGTGTCAGTCCGCACATACCTTCGGTGATAGCAGAAGCCTGCAGCGCCTGCTCTAACAGGTCTTTGCTTGGTCCGTACGTTGCGGCTGGCAGCGCTCGCTCTCTCTTTACAGGGAGCTGTATGGGCCTGCCTCGCTTTGGGCCAAACCACACCGTATCCCCCTTAACTAACAAAAAGACTTTCTCAAAGACTGTCCACTCTGCACTGCACTCAGGTCTCAGCACTTTCGGAGAGGACCTGGTTTGGGAAACCGAATACCTGTAACGGCGTTACGTAATCAGGTTAAGAAAAGTTCACTGTATTCCGTTATGGAAAAATAAACAGTGACCAGATTACAGATAAGCTCACCGGGCCAAAAATGAGTCACCTGTGACTGAAACGTACCTAATGGCATGTAATACCTCCACCACCATGAATAACAGCTGTGATTGGATTTGGCATGGACTCGACAAGTTTCTGGATGTAGGCCACGTCAGTGTTCAGAAACTCTTACATTAAAGAATTTCCTGGCACAACTCCAAGGAGAATTCCCAGTAGACTGGGATTTTAGCCACTGCTGGTAGACCCGTATGACCGTACGCTTCCATACACCTGCATATTCAGCTACTTCCTTCACACTATGGTCTTTGGCCACGCCCAAATGCTCAGTCACTCCTTTTATCCAATCAACAACTAACATCTGCTCTGGAGCGTTTTCCACACATGGAACGAGACCTTCCCTGCACTGTAGTACCTCTTCTCAACCTATGGATCCTGTCACTCACACCCCGCAGGTATCTATAGCCCCATCATCCTAGTGCAGCGCCATCTGCAGGAGCCTGAAGTCACTACCAGCTTAACCACACATGGTTATGATTGCTTGGAGCTTACTTTCTGAACACATTCCTGAACACGTCTACATTTATGGTACTTAGCAATCGTGATCATTTCTATCATCACACGTAGGCAAAAGTTAGGAGTCTTGCCCAGGGACCCTTATTAGTATAGGGTAGGTTAGGGTGGGGGACTGAACCCTGACCTTATTGGTATACTTTTGTTCTGATCAAACTGATTTTCAGTCAATGTCAATCCATTTTTATTCCTTTTAAACAATGTTATGCCATTAAAATTCCAATCTACCCATTACAATGTTTGCACATTTCCTGACAAACGTCCAATCTAAACAAAACAGAAAAGAAATTACACAGAAGCTCCAACAACTAAACAACCTGCACTGTTTACAACCACATACTCAACTGATACTGCTCTTACTCCTTGCACATGTCCTGTACACGTACTGTATGATTTGCACACATTGTTTTTGTCTATTTATTTTTGCACTACACTATATATATATAACACCTGGGGACGTTCTCACATCTGAAGCAAATAGATATTCCCCTCTTTCTCGAAGATGAAAGCTTTAGGTGCTGGTTCTCTGATGGAGGAGAGTTTTGCTCGGGCTACCAGAACTTCCAGGTGGTTGTTAGGAGTCATGTTTTCGGTTAAGTTCTTATTTCCCATTGACTTTTTTTCTTTTTCCATTTACAGATGGAATATTTCACTAAAGGTGGCTGAACTGAGTTTGGGTAACGAATATCAGAGTGTCTAGAAGGGGAAGATGTCAGGAAGATGTTTGGGAGCAGCTTTGGTTGTCAGAAGGCAGCTGTAACTGGTTGTGGTTACAAAATATATATATATATATAAATATATTGTAACTGCACTGCAGAAGGAGCCTGACCCTGTTTCGTTATACTGTACATACCTGTATTGGTATAATGACAATAAAGTTGAATTGTTGAATTGAAATGAATTGAACTGAGTTAAATCGAATATCATTTTCTTGTTCAGTGTCAGTGTGTCCTCTCTTTGCCTTAATAACAGCTTCATCTCAGGAGACTCACTTTCATCTTTCCAAAGAAATACCCAGCCCCACCTCCGAGTTCAGTCTCAGAAGTCGGCCTAGCTGGTTTTCTCCTTCTTCTCACCATCCAGAACTCCAAAGACATTTAAAGATGACCTGGACTCTGTTGTGGTCAGTCCATGGTTCTGAGAACACCAGCACCCTTTTTATTTGGATGTGCCCGTCTCCTTTTCTCTGTGAGGAGCTTCCTGAACACGTACACCTCCGTTCAGACATATAGCATTGAGGTGTCCTCTCCGTCAGTGGAAGGATGGACAGAAACACCTGTGGATGTTCTCACATCTGAAGCAAATAGATATTTCCCTCTCTCTCGAAGATGAAAGCTTTAGGTGCTGGTTCTCTGATGGAGGAGAGTTTTGCTCGGGCTACCAGGTCTTCCAGGTGGTTGTTAGGAGCCATGTTTTCGGTTAAGTTCTTATTTCCCATTGACTTTCTTTTTTTTAATATACAGATGGAATATTTCACTAAAGGTAGCTGAACTGAGTTTGGGTAACGAATGTCAGAGTGTCTTGGAGGGGAAGATGTCAGGCAGATGTTTGGGAGCAGCTTTGGTTGTCAGAAGGCAGCTGTAACTGGTTGTGGTTAAGTTTGGAAGGATGGAGGAGTTACTGTAGCAGTAGAGTGGACTAATAAATTATTAATTAAATGGACTAATAATGATTTGCTGAAGTCTGAGGGACCCAGTACTGCCATTGAGTCAGATGGTACGGCTGGAAAAGGTGGAGGTAGGGGGGACGTGAAGATTCCAGGAATTCTGAATGGATTATATCTCCAGCAATGCGAAGACAGGTTATGCTGTGAAACATGAAACAGCCCGAAGTCTCTGTGTCTGCTGGATGAGCTTTAGAGCTTCAATCAGTGATGCTCAGATTACAGCCGCCCCCTGCTCCACCAGAGAGAATCAAAGAATTAGAGAGAGGGAGAGAGGGAGGACTTATCTCTCTTTGGAGCACAGATGAATGAACAATCAGCACAGGTCTTCCTCCCTGCCTCTTTGAACTGAGGAATTAGATCCATCTCAGACAAATTAGAGAAGCCTCCCTCTCTCGCTCTCCCGCTCCCTCTCTCGCTCCCACTTGCCTCCGCCTAGAGCTCTCCCTCTCTCCCTACAGTCGCTCCATTCTTCTGCAGGCCCGGTCGAGGAGCGGCCCTGCCGGAGGCTTCAATGGGCGGCACTGATGAGGCGCTGCGCTTTAATAAGACCTGTCTGTCACCGCTGGATTCCAGCAGTCACACAACTCCACCCTAATCCTGCCAGTCATCTCTTGCTCTCTCTCTGTCTATCTCTCTCTCTCTTGCTCTGCCCATCATAAGCAGTGTTGTCTTTTTCTGCTTCTCAGGAATATGTCCTTGATTAAACCTGCCATTTCAGGTTGCTATTGTAAATACATGCTTCATAGAAATGCACTCTCAGCACCGTGCAGCCACACAGACGTTACCATGGCCGTAGCATCAGATGATGATGAGAGGAGAGCTTTGGCTGGTTGTTTAGTGAAGGTGAAAAAGGAAAGGATGACGTTTGTGCTTTGTTGTGTCGTGAGGAATAATGCTGGGGGCACCTGAACATTGGGTGTTCACGGAATATTCGGCTTGCCGTCTTCTGATAGTGGACGGTTGTACAGGAGCTTCATGGTTGTGAGTTTCACATAAGCACAATTGATTCCACAGAACATAAAGTCCTAATTTCTCTATTTGACATAGTAAAACTGTATTTGTAGGAATTATGGTCTTTGTTATGTTTTGTTTTCATTGTGTATGTTTACATGTGTGACCTCCCTTGTACTAAAGGAAGTAAGGAGTGATCACAAGTTATTTTTGTTTTCATAAAGCTATTTATGTACATATATTTAGGTTATTCTCCTGTTTAATGTGTTCTCCTTTTGTGCACAGACAAGGGTGTTTTGCGAAGTACATACTGGGAGCGGCCACTAGGGGTAGTGTGCACAATAGAGTAGGTGCTCTCGCTTCTCTATAACATAGAACAAGAGAAGTCAGAGACCACAGTGCTACTCGTGTCGTCTGTTTTTACTCTGTAAAACAGGCTAGTAAAAGTACACAGAACATTATAAACTATCCAGAACTAGTGAAATAACATCTTCAACGAGGTATTGGTGGCGTGATATTGCCAAGTTGAAGTTAAAATGTAGATGTTTTAACCGAGTAAAGAGGAAGCTAACGGCTGAAATAGTAGCGAATGTAATGTGGCTAACCGCTAACTGGAATAAACTTCGTAACGTACTGTGAAATTCTGTACAAGGTTATTTCTGTGTTTAAACACTGTTCAGAGGGATTTTAGGACACTGTACTGTTAGTTTATTAAGCAGAATTTAACATGAAAGATGAATATCTGTTGATACTGTTCATTGCGTTATTAAGTTAGGAACACATAAGGATAAAAGTGAATGGCCTTTTCTCTAATGTCATGTAATATATACATGTTAAAAGCTGATTATCAGTATTTTCTACACTTTATGGGGTTTATATACCTGACAAAAGCACTTCAAAGTACCAGTTTATCAAGTTATTTGGAAAGCTAAAGGTAATTGAATGTATTCTGGAAATGTACATTGAGGTAACGCTAATATGTGGAAGTGACAGAGACAGGAAAATTGTAAGAATGAGCCAAATGTATTTGCATGTTTATTAAATAACATAGAACAAGAGATGTCAGAGACCACACTTCTACTCATCTCGTCTGTTTTCCCTCTGTAAAACAGGTACATCTGTTTACAGCGCCCACCTCAGGCCTGTAACACATGCGTTTAATAACATGAAAACTGCAGGAAATCACATTTACCAGTATTTCACTCAGAGTGTTCACAGATAACCAGTGGGTCTATAAGAATCAGCTAACAATAAGATTTCTGCTTCGCAACCAGCCTATAAACTCAGAAGAAGATGTGACCTTAAATATAAAACCCAAACCCAAACTTCATGCCATGTCTTTAATTTTTTTTACATTTTTTATTATTGTTTCACAAGATAACATAAGGGCATGGGGAGCAATACACAACCTAAACTAAAATAAGACACATGGACTGCAGAAGAAGACATATGTACAATCATCATCTCAAACTAATTTGTATGACGAAGGACATGTCCATATTCGTTGCAAAACCTTTCCTTTCCAAGATCCTTACAGGTCCTTTCCAAAAACAAATTCCAAAATCCCCAACACGAAAGTTAGCCATGTTTCAAAAGTCATGGATTTGGTATGGTGAAGTTGTGCAGCAGTACATTCAAGTTTGGCTATGTTAAGCAGATTACAAGCTTAAAATGAAAATGAAGTCCAGGTGTGATCCAGTTTTGTAGGATTGTCTTCTTAAACATGCCTCATCTTAAAGATCATAAACATTTAAAATCTTTCATCTTGAGTATGTAGCTTTAGTGTTTTGTTATCTCTCACTATAGCTCTGGCGAATGCTGCTGTCTGCCGCTCCTCCGGACTCCACATCCCAGAGTGCATCATCCGATGACGTCACACCCACATGTCCCCAGTCTCCCAATCATTCCCGCTCTAGGTCTCCAGAGTACTAGCACAGCTGTCATCAATCACCAGTCAGCATTTAAGCCCCACACGCTTCCTCACTGAGAAGTTTTGCCAGACCTTGTTTGCAAGTCTGAGTGTTTCTCCTCTGTGTGTCCTGACTCAGACTTTCGACTTCCGTTGGTTTGCACTACCGCTTTTTGCTTTATCCTCGTTGGCTTTCTCAGTTTGATCTACTCTCTATCGACCACCTATTTCTTCTACTGTGGTTACCTCACTGCCTGACTACCCCGGTTCTGACCTTAGCTTGTCCCTCGACTCCGGTCTTGTCTTCTCCCTCCATGCCTGTTCTTGTTTTGTTGCTGTGTTCAACTACCTGATTGTTTAATCAAGCCCCCCTGACTTTTAGCTCTGCCTATGTCGGCCCTACTTCTTTGTATCTGACAGCTTTTTGCTTGTTTCCAGTACAGTGCTCTGTTTTCGCACATGCATGTAGAAAACCCAAAAGAAGTCAGAGTCAGGGGTTTACATACAAACCCGATAGAAACCTCATTACTGGGCTGCTATCCAGCTCTCTTTCATAATCAGGTTGCTAGGCCTTATTCTGATCTAGGAAATCAGAGTATGCTTAACCCTAACCTTGGTCTAAACATAATCCATCCTAACCTCTACCCAAAACTTAACTCTAACCCTAACCTCCACCCAAACTGCAACTCTAACCCTAACCTTGGTCAAAACATAATCCGGTTAAACTCCAGTTACAGGATGGTGTCAGCAGCATGTCTACAAAAGCTTGTTGAGACTATTAAATGTCAAGTGAGTTTACACATGAACATCTACAGATATGAATATAATAAAAAACAACATAATTAAGTAGATTATTAATAAATCGTATATACCAGGTAATTAAAAGACTTTCTACTTACTACTATAATCTACTGAAGGTATTTTGATGTTTCGTTGTGCTACATCATTCATATGTTATGTTACTGAGAGTCTGCTGAGCATATGTTTCTTCTAAAAAGGACCACTCCAAATTAAGTGTTACCAAATTCCTGGAAACTCCTCAGAAACATCTCCTTTAAACGATAATAGACGCAGTAGAAAAAACATGCTGGATGTGGTTGGACCTCAACAATGATATGTCTAGCATGAGATGGGATGCCCCACCCACCCAAAACAGTCAACATCCAGTTAATTCCACCGTCGCGGTCAACAGTAAGAAAATTGATTGGAAAATTGATAGGAATGCTCCACTGAATGCTGTGGTAGGCTGCTGATGTCGCTGGCAGAGCCAGAATTTTCAGCTGCTGCTCTATTGAAAGCAACAGAATATCTGCTTTGCCCTCGACCGCATGCCACCAACATGTAAACACAGTGTTATGTTGGGCTGTTGGACAACAGCCCAGTCGATTATAAACCCTGTCCTTCTGTATCCGTCTGAAACAAATCTCTATGCTCCTGGGACATTTCACAAAGCAGGACTCCACCTTTAGGCTAGAAAGCTTAAGTCCAAACTTAACCTTGTTCAATAGGAAAAGAGCTAAGGAACATTCCTATTGGACAAACCTTTTTTTTTGGGGCTTGAGTAACCTGTAACCTTCAACATGGTTGACAAGAGGTTAGAATACGCTGTCTGGGCAGCAGAGCTACTTCTTCATTCTCTTATACAGGACTGAGGAGATGCAACAGTACAGTGACTCACTATCGCCTCTTGAGGTACAAAGTGGTATTGTGAGACAGGATCTGCTGGTGCTAGCTGGTTAGCATGCTAACTACTATGCACTTTATTGGCAAAAGTATTCACTCATCTAAATCACTGAAGTTGTGAAAGAATGGGTTCTTCTCGGGGTGGGAGGATGGCACCTGTGCTTCTCTGTCTGGCAGTCTGATGGACGAGTCTGGGTTTGGTGGTTGCCAGGAGAACGGTACTTGTCTGACTGCGTTGTGCCGAGTGTAAAGTTTGGTGGAGGGGGGGATTACAGTGCGGGGTTGTTGTTCAGGAGTTGGGCTCGGCCCCTTAGTTCCAGTGAGGACAGTTTGGGGACGACCCCTTCCTGTTCCAACATGACTACGCACCAGTGCACAAAGCAAGCTCCATAAAGACATGGATGAGAGAGTCTGGTGTAGAAGAACTTGACCGGCCTTCACACTGACCTCAACCGACACAACACCTTTGGGATAAATTAGAGCGGAGACTGCGAGCCAGGCCTTCTCGTCCAACGCCATTGACCTCACAAATGAGCTTCTGGAATAATGGTCAGAAATTCGCATGTGACACATTCCTAAACCTTGTAGAAAGTCTTCTCAGTAGAGATGAAGCTAACCTCATATTAAACCCTATGGATTATGAATGGGATGTCACTCAAGTTCATATGCGTGTGAATGCAGACGAGCGATAGCAATATAGCAGCTAATAATCTCTGCATCACGACACACAGACGTCTTTGACACTCCGTCAAAACGTCCACCTCGTACAGCTCCCTCACAGAAAGCTATTGCATCAAATGTAATGGCAGTCGTGGCAGTCATGGCAGTCGTGGGCTGGAGGTTAGGGAACCAGCCTTGTGACCGGAGGGTTGCTGGTTTGATTCCCTGAACTGACAGTAACGACTGAGGTGCCCTTGAGCAAGGCACCTAACCCCCAACTGCTCCCCGGGTGCCGTGGATAGGCCTGCCCACCGCTCCGGGTAAGTGTGCTCACTGCCCCCTAGTGTGTGTCTTCACTAGTTAGGTGTGTATGTGGGTGTTTCACGTCACAGATGGGTTAAATGCGGAAGATTAAATTTCCACACTGTGGGATCAATAAGGGATTATCTTAAATGGCTATGAATATACTGTCTGATGTCTGAAACTTTTATTAAAGTTTCTAGCTATGGATTTGACACTAAACTCACCTCATAGAAATATTCCATTACATCCCACTACAAAGTACGGCCTCCAACAAACAAGGGAGCAGTAAAAGAACCCCAATAAGCATCTCCATCAGCGGGTATCCAGCGGCTATCTTGTATCAACCTGAGGTTGTTTAATTAGCCTGCTGTTACTGAGGCATGTTTACTGGTACATGTGTACATTAATATACATATGTCTATTGTCATATACTTAATATAAAAACACTAATATGGTTGTGTGCATCATTTCTGGCCCACTACAAGCTATTGCCTCCACCTGGGTACAGGCCCACAGGCCACTAGAGGGTGCTTCATGGCCTATAGGTGGTCTGGGGACCATAGGTTGACAAACCCTGGCCTACAACGTACATTCTGAAAAGTTATCCATGGCGGAGGGGTACATGCAGGCTGCTGTGAGGCAAAGTACTCCCTGAAGAAAACATATTTCTTCTGACTTACCAGTATTTTACCATCAACAACATTACCGATAAAGGCTCAGACGACGCTAGTAGGCTCACTGCTGGTCCTGGATAGTAAATACCATCACTGTAAAGAAATCTAGTATTCAGAATTCCAGAAAAGTTGGTGGAGTTCCCCTTTAAACCCTACATTGCTAAGCTACTCCATCTCCAATAACACTTCAGTCATATTTATAATTTATCCAAAGATGCTTTTATCCTCCCCAAGTCATCCATGTGAGGAGCAGGAAGAATCTGGCAGCAACAGCACCTGATGAGGAAACGTTCTGCCCTGCTGACTGAGCACAGCGAGTCCAAAGATGGGAAGCTGCACATCTTTTCAGCTACATGTTGTCATAATATGACAGATCTTTATGCGGGCAGCGTTTGGCGAGGGTCCCCCATCACCTGCATGCTTCTCTGACAGCCCCTGGCATCCCAGTGAAGTGAAATGTTGGCACTTGCGTCTGCCGTACCTGCGATCGTAACGCTCCCTGAGCGCGCCGGGCCCCGGCTTACGTGGAAAACGCACACATGCACAGGTGTGCGTCTGGCAGGTGCCCTCCTGGCCTTGGCGCAGGAGCGCGGGACTGCTGCGGCTCGCCACGGTGTGAATAAGCAGCCAGTTTCGACACAGGCTGTCGAGCGCGCAGATGAAGCGGTGAATCAACAATCCACAACCACCCTTCTCCTCTCCTCCGGTCTCCCACACCTTCACTTGGCCCTGCTGCAGAGCTTCTGGAGAGAAACATACGCTGCTCTTCAGAGGTTATAATCAACTCCCAAAGGTTTGGACTCAGTTATAGTGTTCTCAATAATATAATACCGATAATATTAAACCAATATTTAAAATTGAAATATTATTTTCTTGACAGATACATGAATCAGTTATGGCTGGCTCACACCAATGTTGAAAAGCCCAACCCAACCCCCCCCCCACACAATGACTTTTTCTCACTGGGCTTTTTGTCCTTGATCACTGTTAGTCATCAAGACCACCCCATCCCCATACCCCTCACCCCCTGACCCCCAACACTACATGATCTGCCATGAAGGAAGCACCACACGCTTTCAGATATGCACGTCCAACCAAGAGCACTTCAGGAGCCTGAAGATACTGCCACCTTAACCACTCAGTGGGGCTAATATCATTCTAGTTGGTCACATGGTAAATCAGAAACCTTTGTGACTGTCTGTTTCGCTGTCTGCTCTTTGTGTCTATTTACCCACATAGTATGTTTGATCAGTTCCCTGGTGCTGTGATATGAGTTTATTAGTGAGTGTTCACTAACCCCGTCCTGCTTTACCTGCAGTACCTTCCTCCACCTGAAATGGACACCAAGAATCCATGAATAAGAATCCATAATATATATATATATATATATATATATATATATATACATGTACAATAAGTCAAATAAAACTGTTCACTCCCCAATCCATATAAAGTAACTTAACTGCAAATAATAATAATAAAAATAATAGGTTACACTACTATAGCGCCTTCCACATACCCAAGGACACTTTACAATTTCCAAAAAAATATAAAAAAAACCCCAAACAAACAAACAAACATAAATAAATAAAAATAAAATCATGAAAAATGAATATGTTTTGAAAAGAGATATGTTATAAAAGTGGGCTTTAAAGATTGAAAGAGAGGGAGAAGTGCGAATAGTTGTAGGTAAGAAGTTCCAGAGTGTGGTAGCAGCAACGCTGAAAGACCTGCCAGCCATAAAGAACCCGCCAACCGAACAGCCTGACTTTAATCCAAGTCAAGTCAACATTTATTTATATAGAGCATTTTACAACTGACGTTATCACAAAGCAGCTTTACAGAGAATCTGGTATCCGAGCCCCTCAGTGAGCAAGCCGAGGGCGACAGAGGCAAGGAGAAACCCCCTCAGTCAGGAAGGAAGAAACCTTGAGAGGAACCAAGACTCAAAAGGGGAACCCATCCTGCTCGGGTCAACACCAGATACAAGACAGCACAGAAAAGGAGTGTATAGTGTTTGTAGGGTAGAATAATAAACATCTGATCAGTCTGTAGTTAAGGATTCCACTGTTTCAAAAAACACATTTACATATATCCGCCTATTCAGCCCACAGCGGGTTAGCATTGCCCATTCGCCCATGTTTCAGGTCTGGAACGAGACCCAGCACAACTGGGTCACAACTGAGTGTCATTAGTTTAGTTAAAGTGTGTTTGTCTATAATTGTGACTTGCATGATGCAGAAATCCGGGTCATTCAGAATTCTTTACCTACTGCTTCGAGCAGCCGTACTCTTGATTAGCTTGTATAATGGCAAGGGATGAAGAGAGGTTGGGAAATGATTGGGGAAAATGAATTCTGCCTGTTTCTGTGCAATAAAAACTCAGTAGTCTATTTTCTACTATTTATATTTTCTGTAATTTTTGTATATATAGATCTTATTTATTATTTGTATGTTTCCTGACACTTCTGTTCTTTCCTCTGTGCTGCTGTGGCATTGTAAATTTCCCCACTGTGGGATCAATAAAGGATTATCTTATCTTAAAGCCTGATAAATATTGAATTGAATACACATGTAGGACACAGGACCTCCAATGGCTTCTCATGGTCCCCTAAAACCTTAAACACATTACCATCTACAGGGGTTGGACAATGAAACTGAAACACCTGTAATTTTAGTGTGGGAGGTCTCATGGCTAAATTGGACTGGTGGCCTGGTGGCCAATCTTCATTAATTGCACATTGCACCAGTAAGAGCAGAGTGTGAAGGTTCAGTTAGCAGGTAAGAGCACAGTTCTGCTCAAAATACTGCAATGCACACAGCATTATGGGTGACATACCAGAGTTCAAAAGAGGACAAACTGTTGGTGCACGTCTTGCTGGCGCATCTGTGACCAAGACAGCAAGTCTTTGTGATGTATCAAGAGCCACGGTATCCAGGGTAATGTCAGCATACCACCAAGAAGGACGAACCTCCACCAGCATCACGTAGTGACCTGGCCACTATCCTGCAAGAAGAATGGCTTAAACTCCCTCTGACCACTGTGCAGGACCTGTATATGTCATTCCCAAGACCAACTGACGCTGTATTGGCCGCAAAAGGAGGCCCTACACCATACTAATAAATGACTGTGGTCTAAAATCAGGTGTTTAAGTTTTATTGTCCAACCCCTGTATCTAACAATACCTAAAGATCAGTCTCCAGTTCTGACGTGCTAATATGACAAGCGATGGGAAACTTCATATTTGATGTATATGTTATACTCTGCCTATGGTAACTCTTCTATACGGGCACAGTTAGAGTATCATGTCATGTTTACAGCCTCGTGTCAGCGTTGTGGGGTTGGATGGTGCAGACACGGTTTGGGTTATGTGCTAGGACTGGCGGAATGGCGCTCTGTGTCATATGATCCTGACTCCAGCCAAGTCCTACCCGAGGGGAAGGATACTGCACACAACACATTCCCCACAATTCCTCCGGCACCGGCCGTCACTCGGCGGCGTAATTTAAAAGCGACGAGGTTGGGTGCTAAATTAATGGTGTTCATTAGGCTGCTGGCAACTGTTACCATTAACCTTCACAAACACTGGGGAGCGGGTCTTTATTTTGGGGGGGTGTATACAGTCCCCCTCCTCTCTGTGACCCTCCCTGCTCTAGGTGGTCTCAGTTCCCTTTTGGGAGGGAAGCAGTTCGCCCCCCTAAAATAGTCCCAGCACCAGATGGGCTATCGCTCAGCTAAAGGCTCTCCGATCGGGCCGCTTTAAAGGTTTGAGGTTAATTTACACCGCCGCGCATCACGACGGCGCACTCTGCATGATTTACTGGAGTGACGGGCTTTCTGGCTATTTTTGGGGGGGTTTGAAAATGCAGAGCGATGATGAGGAGTTGGAGGATGAGGAAGGGTGGTGTTGGGTGGAGGGGATTTACTAGGGCCTGGGTCGGCCAAACCCAGCACTTAGTGTCCATTCATCACTCGGCCGCTGTCATTGCACGCGTTTGAGAGGAGTTTGCCTTTTGCGCAGAGAGTCTATCCGTCATCCTCATTAGCGCTCCTCATTCGTCTTGCTGAGGCCGTTTTAATGTGCGCTGTGGTCGGCATTAGTTCTCGCCGTGGAGGCCCGAGCGCCATCCTTCACCTCCACTTAAAGCCACTGCATCAATCTTACTCTTTAAAACGGCCCTGTGGGCCCTGGGCCGTGGTCGAGACTGCGGCTTCACTGAATGGGTATTTGGGCGCGAAGTTGACCAGCTCGACTGTTGAGCGTTTTATTGTGTTTGTAGGAAGCCGTTTGAGGATTTGTCCAAAATTTGAACTCTGGAATAGGTGGGTTTTGTGGAGCGTGCTCGTCCTACCCTGATATTTATACAGTGGCATGCAAAAGTTTGGGGACCCCCGAGTCAAGGTTTAGTTATATGGCACTTTTTACAACAGATGTTGTTCCAAAGGAGCTTTACGGAGAATACGGGTCTGTAACCACCAGTGAGAAAGCCAAGGGTGGCAATGGCAAGGAGAAATTCCCTTAGAGCAAGAGGAAGAAACCTGGAGAGGAACCAAGACTCAAAATGGGGAACCCCTCCAACTCTGGCCAACACCACATAGTCTAGAATAAATGGTAAATGTTAAGTTCTATGAGAGTAGCAATGAGAAACTTAGACCAGTGAAGCCAGTGACCAGTGTAAGTAGCTTATCACAAAAAAGATGATCCAGAAATCCTGGAGCTAACGAATCTACTGATTAGTATATAGTGCCTGCACGATATTAAAGGTCCCAGATCAGTTTTACCAAGGTCTCGGACCTTAATCAGTGTGTTAGAACAATGACTTGTTCGCAGTCATGGTTAGAAAACACCAGGTCATGAACACTCTAGAGCCATACAAATACTATGACTCCTCAAATCTCGTCCCAACAATCAGCAGTTCCTCTCAGAAGCTGCCTAGTACTCTGAAATTTGACATTACTGATGCCCATGAAGCGGAAGCACCTATAAGTCCTTTTCCCAGTCCAAAATGTAATTAAGAAACAGCTGTTAACAGGATCGGTCGAAGTCTGGACGACCAAGAAAACCTTCCTTGGAGAACTGCTAGCAGGATTACTAGAAAGGCAAATCAAAACCCCAGACTGCAAAAAAGACACTCCAGCAGATTTAGCAGACTCCGGAGAGGTGGTGCAGTGATCTACCGTGCACCTGCACAAATATTACTTTAATGGATCAGCCACCAGACGAAAGCCTGAAGTACATACCAGCGAATCCTGGAAGTGATCATCACAGGATATAACAAAACACCATATAAACAGCTGAATATGTATATAATGATAATGACCCTAAACAGGCCTCCAAATCCACAATGAAGGGTTTCAGGAGGAGCAAGCACAAGGTGTCTGCCTGGACCTCACAGTCACTCGACCTTAACATCACCCAGAATCTGTGGATAAACCCAGAGGTGCTGCTTGCCACCTGCAATACTGTGTTAGGCCCTAGGCCAATTGGGGCCCCTGAGGGTTTATTTATAGTTTAATTTACTTTCTGTAAAGTTGTTCAGATTTATATATTAACAAATGATGGTAATGTTAACTGTTATTCTTTGTGCAATTCTTTTGTTGATACATATGATGGTGGTTGGATGGGGCCCCTGTGCATTTTTGCTTTATGCCCAAACAGATTCTAGTGCCACCACTGGACAGACCTCAGAGTAGCAGAATATGTACACTAACACGTTACACTTACTGAGTTACTGTACACCAACACACTACTTACAGTACACTAACACATTACACTTACTGAGTTACTGTACACCAACACACTACTTACAGTACACTAACACATTACACTTACTGAGTTACTGTACACCCACACACTACTTACAGTGCACTAACACATTACACTTACTGAGTTACTGTACACCGACACACTACTTACAGTACACTAACGCATTACACTTACTGAGTTACTGTACACCCACACACTACTTACAGTGCACTAACACATTACACTTACTGAGTTACTGTACACCGACACACTACTTACAGTACACTAACACATTACACTTACTGAGTTACTGTACACCCACACACTACTTACAGTGCACTAACACATTACACTTACTGAGTTACTGTACACCGACACACTACTTACAGTGCACTAACGCATTACACTTACTGAGTTTCTGTACACCAACACACTACTTACAGCACACTAACGCATTACACTTACTGAGTTTCTGTACACCAACACACTACTTACAGCACACTAACGCATTACACTTAGTGAGTTACTGTACACCAAAATACTACGTACAGCACACTAACGCATTACACTTACTGAGTTACTGTACACCAACACACTACTTACAGCACACTAACGCATTACACTTAGTGAGTTACTGTACACCAACACACTACTTACAGCACACTAACGCATTACACTTACTGAGTTACTGTACACCAACACACTACTTACAGCACACTAACGCATTACACTTACTGAGTTACTGTACACCAACACACTACTTACAGTACACTAACACATTACACTTACTGAGTTACTGTACACCGACACGCTACTTACAGTGCACTAACACATTACACTTACTGAGTTACTGTACACCGACACGCTACTTACAGCACACTAACACATTACACTTACTGAGTTACTGTACACCAACACACTACTTACAGCACACTAACGCATTACACTTACTGAGTTACTGTACACCAACACACTACTTACAGCACACTAACGCATTACACTTACTGAGTTACTGTACACCAACACACTACTTACAGCACACTAACGCATTACACTTACTGAGTTACTGTACACCAAGACACTACTTACAGTACACTAACACATTACACTTACTGAGTCACTGTACAACAACACGCTACTTACAGCACACTAACACATTACACTTACTGAGTTACTGTACACCAACACACTACTTACAGTACACTAACACATTACACTTACTGAGTTACTGTACACCAACACCCTACTTACAGCACACTAACACATTACACTTACTGAGTTACTGTACACCAACACACTACTTAAAGCACACTAACACATAACACTTACTGAGTTACTGTACACCGACACGCTACTTACAGCACACTAACACATTACACAGTTACTGTCTATCACTGAAATTGGTCCTCCTTGTTGCTATAACAGGCTCCGATCTTTAGGGAAGGTTTGCTACTAGAATGTGGAACACGGCTACAGGGATTTGCTTCCATTCATCCGTGACAGCATTGGTGAGGTTGGCACAGATGTTGGGCGAGAAGGTCCAGCTTACATTCCAAATCATCTGGAGGATGTTGCAAGGCATTTAGGTAAGAGTTATTGGCAAACGACATCTTTACAGATCTCCCCATAAGCACAGGGACACCGTCACGCTAACACAAGAAGAGGCCGTCCTCAAACAAAGCACCCCGTTCTGTAGACCTGCTACTGCCGCATTAAGATTTCCCAGCACTGGAATAAGAGGTCCAAACGATGAGAACCAGCCGCAGGCCATTCTTTACTTTACTTTATAGCTTGCAGTATCCATTCAGACAGGTAGAGTTCTCCTGCACCCCGCCAAACCTAGATTCATCCATCAGACGGCTGGATGGTGAAGAGTGATTCATCACTCCAGACAATGTGTTTCCACTGCTCCAGCTTTACACCACACCATCCCTGAACATGAGGATCGTAGGCTTGTGTGTGGCTGCTCGGGGATGGAAACCAAATCCGTGAAGCTTTCAGACACGCAAATCTTTTGCTGACATAGGACCCAGAATCTGGGTAGTGAGTGTTGCAACCAAGGACAGACATTTGTTACACTTTTCAGCACTCAGCAGTCACGTTGTAAACGGTTGTGTGGCGTATCCACCAAGCTGATGTTGTGCCTAAACGCTTCCACTTAAGACGACAGCGCTTATGGCTGACCAGGGCAGCTCTAGCTGGGGAAAGTAACTCGCAGATTAATGCCCTGGAAAGCGTCATCCACAAGACATAGTGAAAGATGTCTGGAGATTGTATATGGAGACTAATATGAAACAGGTACAGTCGTATTGATTATTTTAGTTTACCTGGTCAAACTGTATGTTTTATTGATTTTTCTAATTTTCGACTGCTTTGCTAATTTGCATATTGGAAAAATAAAAAACTAAAAATACAGAATGAAATATTTAATGGCTCATAAAAGGGCCTTCATTTGCTTTTTTGTTTCCAGCAAACCTAGAAATTTCCTGCATGGTTAGCATGTTTGCATGTGATATTATTGATATGCACTGATATACACCCATCAGCCATAACAACAAAACCACCTCTACACTCCAGTGTCCACTGTTCATTTCATCAGCTCCACTGACCATATAGGAGCACTCTGTAGTTCTACAGTTTCAGACTGTAGTCCATCTGTTCCTCTGTATACTGTATTACCCTGTTCTCAATGGTCAGGACCCCCACAGGACCCCCACAGGACCAAGGTGTGTTGTACTGGTGTGAGTGGATCAGACACAGCAGTGCTGTTGGAGTGTTTAAACACTGTGTCCACTCACTGTCCTCTCTATTAGACACTCCTACCTTGCTGGTCCACCTTGTAGATGGACAGTCAGAGACGATAGCTCATCTACTGCTGCACAGTGCAGTGTTGGTCATCCTCTAGTCCTTCATCATGGTCACAGGACGCTGCCCACGGGACGCTGTAGGCCGGATAGTTTTGGTTGGTGGACAATTCTCAGTGAGGTGTCCAGCAGCACTGCTGTGTCTGATCCACTCACACCAGCACCACACACACTAACACACCACCACCACCACGTCAATGTCACTGCAATTCTGAGAATGACCCAACACCCACATAATACCAGCTCTGTGGTGGTCCTGAGGGGGTCCTGACCATTGAAGAACAGGGTAATACAGTATACAGAGGAACAGATGGACTACAGTCTGTACCTGTAGATCTACAGAGTGTCCTATATGGTCAGTGGAGCTGATAAATGAATAAAGAGTGTAGGTACAAGGAGATGGTTTAGTGTTATGGCTGATTGGTGTACACAGTCATATTTAAGTCCATAAATATTTGGGAGTTATTATATTTTAGATGTCCAGCACAACTCATTGGGGTTGAACATAAGTTGAAAAGTTTTAGACTTCACTTGGGAGTACTTATGTCCACATCAGGTGAACAGTTTAGGAATTACCACTGTTTTCATACATTGCCCCCCAACCCCCCTCCCCCTGTTATTAGGGGCTCAAAAATAACTGTATAGACCAACACAATCATAAATTACAGTGTCTTTTTAATACCCGGTTATAAATCCTTAGCCGTCAATCTGGATTTCTTAGATATAACCGGACGCCAGGTGTCGTCCCTGGTGATGCTCTGTCACACTGCAGCTGTCCTCAGCTCCTGCCGGTTCTTGGGGAGTTCTACTCTCAGCTTTGCCTTCAGTAAATGAAAGACAAGCTCGATCGGATTGAAGCCAGGTTAGTGACTTGGCTAATGCAGACCCATGCTCTTCTAATCCCAACTGGTCCATCTGAAACATGGTTACACAACTCTCACAATTGTCCACCTCATCAGCTCCACTGACCATATAGGAGCACCTTGTAGTTCTACATCTACAGACTGTAGTCCATCTGATTCTCTGTCTACTGTATCACCCTGGTCTTTAGTGGTCTGGACCCCCACAGGACCACCACAGAGCAGGTATTATGTGGGTGGTGGGTGGGTGGCAAACAGCATCCTGTAGACATAGTCCTTTGGGCAGCATCCTGTTACCACTGATGAAGGCCTAGAAGATGAGCAACACTGCACTGTGCTGCAGCAGATGAGCTATCGTCTCTGCCTGTACAACTACAAGGTGGACCAGCAAGGTAGGAGTGTCTAATAGAGTGGACAGTGAGTGGACACAGTGTTTAATCACTCCATCATTCTCAGCACTCCGGTGACACTGACAAGGTTGTGCTGATGGGAGTGGATCAGACACAACAGTGCTGAGAATGATCCACCACCCACATAATACCTGCTCTGTGGTGGTCCTTTGGGGGTCCTGACCATCCTGTAACTGTAGAACTACAGAGGGGGGTTCCTATATGGTCAGTGGAGCCAATGAAATAGACAATGAGCGTAGATACAAAGTAGGTGCACCTAATGAAGTGGCTGGTGGGTGTACGTACACACACGCACACACACACACACACACACACACACACACACACACACACCTACATAAATACATCACGATGGCATTTCTGAACAATCCCTCATGATCCTCTGGCAGCTGTTTAAACGGATAGTTTGTCAGTTCATCACCGCGGCTCTTGGCACGTCTCCAGAGCGTTTCAGGTAATGGCCGATGGGGGATGACACCTTTTTAAGATGAAGCATTACAACACTGTGATGGGAAGTGAGGCAAACGAATGTTTGGTTCCGGATTGGCGGAACATTTCCTGGGCAATTTCTCTCCGCCTTTCAGCAGGTGCTGGGCTATGAACAGCCATGTCGGGGTGGAGTGTCTGTGTGAGATTCCACACGTCGGAGTGTTTGATTATGCCGTTCCTGCCCGGTTTGATGTCCTGCCCGTGTCAGGAAGCTATGATGATTTTAACAAGCCAGACTAGTAAATCATCTCTGATATACGGCCTTCATGCTCTGTTTCTCTTTCTATTTCTCCTTCTCCCCTCGCTCCATCTCTCTTGCCGGGTTGTCAATACAATGCCAGCGATAATTATAGACAACAACAATCATTCCAGCGGAGTTTGAGTGCAACACTATAAATAAGGCCGGTGCTTCGCTGACTGCAGCCGCCATGTTAACATGAGCCTGGCAGATTTATCACTACTGGCCTTGAGAGCGGTGTGTTTTTGGGGCAGGTGGACGAGAGAGAGAGAGAGAGAGGGAGAGAGAGAGAGAGAGAGAGAGAGAGAGGAACAAGCAGGTGCTGAACGAACAAGTGAGCGAGCGAAGAGGCCACATTTGAACTGCTGCCATGACATGAACATCAACCATAAATCGTGCTCTTGCCTTTCCCAGTTTCACACGCCTGCCCTGCACCCTCTCGGCTCCCTGCTCTGTTTATTTTCAGTTGGCCACATGCTCCGGAGTCCTGCAGAGTAATTATTTCATAAACTTACACCTCTGTGGCCGCAAACCGGCCTCTTCCTGGCCCGCGCTTTAAAGGCCGAGGCATGATTGAGTGCGGCCGGAGGCTCGCCAGGACAGAGTAGCGTTGCTTTCGTGGTTCTTCGTGTCCTCGGTGCTGCGAAGCATGGCACCTGACACTCTGCCACCTCCCCTCTCGGCCAAAACGAATCAATTCATTATTTCACAGACATGCGACAGGAGCTATTTTAGCACCTTCGGCCGTAATATGAATTAGAGCCGACCGTAAAGATCTGAGGGAAGTATTTTGGATGAGCTTGGGACATATGTGCAGCAGTTACACCAAGGACCTTATGAGCTCATCTAGAGCACTTAAAGGTCACACCAGGGCAGAGACTACATGTTCTTGTTTGGATCGATCTTGGAACGTTATCAAGCAGGAATGTAGCAATGGTTGCTGTAGAATCAGCCTCATACGGTTCAAACTACAGGCTGATCATTTACATACAACTCAGCAGACAAGAGATTTGGCACCTTGTATGTTTAAGGTGGGTTGTGTGAAGAGATCCATAGATTGGGAAGAGGTGCTACAGTGCAGGGAATGTCTCGTTCCATGTGTGGAAAACGCTCCAGAGCAGATGTTAATGATTGGCTAAAAGGAGGGACTGCATGTGGGCGTGGCCAAAGACCATAGTGTGAAGGAAGTGGCTGAATCTGCAGGTGGATGGAAGCGTACGGTCATACGGGTCTACCAGCAGTGGCTAAAATCCCAGTCTACAGGAAACAAATCTGACCCAACGCGATTCTTTGATAGTTTGATCAGTATGGCGTCGGGCCGCCATGTTTGCTAACTCAACATACCTGACGTCTCGTCATGGAGCTGTAGAGGTTCCTAATGGTGTCCTATGATAACCCATCCCATGCAGTTTGAATATTCTCACACAGTTCCTGCAGATGGTGCGGTAGGGGTGGAGGTGGAGTGACACCGGACCTTCTGGACGTGTGACCTGTGACAACAAACCGTTCATCTTGGCGCTGACCATGATGCGGATTCGTTGGGCGTCTCCACCAAGACTAAAGCGGGACTCGTCACTGAAGATGACCTGCTGCCATGAGTCACTCCACGACAGTCTGGTACCACACCACTGCAGTCTTTGGTGACGGTGACGTGGTGTTAAGCTCAGTCGTGGTAACGGTCTGTGTGTATGTAGTCCTGCAATGTGCAGCCTCCTGCCAATGGTGCTGGCACTAACAGACTCATGGAGGGCTTCACTGCTTACTGGATGTCCAGAATCGTTGCTGTTGGGTCAGTTGGGTACAGCGATAAGGTCCGTTCTTGCTTACATCACATGCAATGTTTGATGCTCACAACATCAAACCTACCCACCAAGTTTCATTCCAGTCAGCTGATTCCTTGTGGGTGCAGCTATCTGTGCAGCGGTTCTTTTGATGATGAGTGTCATTGTCATTGCAAAACTTGCACAGAGGAAACCTTGTGTCTTCATTTATCACGTTTTCTGGCTCTCCTCCTCCCTCTGTTGACTCCACAAACTTCATTTTCCATGATACACAACATCCTGACCAGTCCACAATCCACCAATATTCCTTATTTTCTCAGTCTGTATAAATACTCCTTTGTCTCCCAACACTGTTGCATACTGAGTGTTCGCTCCTGTCTCGCTGTTTGCCTACCATGGTTATCCCTTGTGTTCCGTTGGCTAGCTGGATTGTCTCTTTTGGTTTTGACTCTGGATTGTCTCTTTTGGTTTTGACTCTGGATTGTCTCTTTTGGTTTTGACTCTGGATTGTCCTTTTGGTGTTGACTCTGGATTGTCCTTTTGGTTTTGACTCTGGATTGTCTCTTTTGGTTTTGACTCTGGATTGTCTCTTTTGGTTTTGACTCTGGATTGTCCTTTTGGTGTTGACTCTGGATTGCCTATTTTGGTGTTGACTCTGGATTGTCTCTTTTGGTTTTGACTCTGGATTGTCTCTTTTGGTTTTGACTCTGGATTGTCTCTTTTGGTTTTGACTCTGGATTGTCTCTTTTGGTTTTGACTCTGGATTGTCTCTTTTGGTTTTGACTCTGGATTGTCTCTTTTGGTTTTGACTCTGGATTGCCTATTTTGGTGTTGACTCTGGATTGTCTCTTTTGGTGTTGTTTTGACTCCCTTGGATTGTTCGCCACCATTATGGATTTTGTTCACTCTGGCGTTTGCCTACTGTTGGTGTTGACTCTGGAGTGTTACACCATTTTGGTCTTTATTCACAGAAAATGGCAGCCGCTCTTCGCATGAGGAACAGACAAACAGAAAATGTCTCCAGCAATTGTTGATACGTTAACTAATGGTTTGACTCTGCAGATTGGTGTTTTTTTATTTTGGGATGCCTAGCTGCAAGACTCTGGATTGTCTCTTTTGGTTTTCAACTCATGGATTTGTCTCTTTTGGTTTTGACTCTGGATTGTCCTTTTGGTAAACTTTTGACTCTGGATTGTCTAATTTTGGTTTAATGACTCTGGATTGTCCTTTCACAAACCCAGGGTGTTGACTCTGGATTGCCTATTTTTGTTTTGACAAACTGGGTTGTCTCTTTTGGTTTTGACTCTGGATTGTCTCTTTTGGTTTTGACTCTGGATTGTCTCTTTTGGTTTTGACTCTGGATTGTCTCTTTTGGTTTTGACAACTGGAAATGTCTCTTTGAGTTTTGACTCTAGGAACAGGATTGTCTCTTTTTAGGTGTTGACTCTGGATTGTCTCTTTTGGTTTTAGGAGGCTGACAGATAGGTGGATTGTCCGTGCAGGGCTTTTGACTCTGGATTGTCTCTTTTGGTGTTGACTCTGGATTGTCTCTTTTGGTTTTGACTCTGGATTGTCTCTTTTGGTTTTGACTCTGGCTTGTCTCTTTTGGTTTTGACTCTGGCTTGTCTCTTTTGGTTTTGACTCTGGATTGTCTCTTTTGGTTTTAACTCTGGGTTGTCTCTTTTGGTGCAGACTTTGTCAGAGATGCAATATGGGAAGCAAAACTGAGGCAAGGGTCAAACAGAACACCAAGGTTTCGCACAGTAGTGGACGGGGTGACTGGTGTGTCATTAACAACAAGCACACAGTCGGAGTATAAAGAGACAGCTGTCTTAGTACCAATAATTATAAACTCAGTTTTTTTACTATTAAGCTTCAGAAAGTTTGTTAACTCCTGAATGCAGTGCAACAGTGATCCTGTAGTGAAATAGGCTTTCCGCTGACATTAGCACAGTGCTACATAGCAGCTCCTGACGATTTTACAGGGACCCTTTTTCAAAGGTCAAACTTTCAGCTCATCTCTATTTTTTACCAGCAGATAAACACATATAAGTACACCTGGCTTTCCAGACACAACTGCAAACCAGACATTCGTTGCGCAACCCCTGTCAGCCAGAACCATCAGGATCAGCAGAAATCCCACTCCTCCAAGTGCTGCATCTGACTCTAACCAGCAGATAGCAGCAGCAGCTGCGGCTGAGCCCGTCTCCTCTGAGCAGCCTTTGTGTAAAGTCGGGCCAAGGCTAATACTTCCCACCACAGCGGCCTGAAGAGAAAGGTCAGGCCCCAGCCTCTCAGGGTCCTCTGTGCTCCTACCTTTACTGTGAGGATCCCGTGACATCGCCCTCCGGAGGGGGATGATGTCATGTTCACGGAGCGCTTTCAGCCGGCCTCACTCTGGCTTGTATTAGACATGCATGCTCAATTTGAGCTTTAAGGAAACATGTCAGTTAACGTCAGCGTCAGAGCTGCACAAAAATGTCCATACTGTAAATCTGCTGTCAGGGTATGAAGCTGAACGTTGGGGTTTATTTTTCCTCTTGTTTATTGCAGATCTTTTACTTGGCCTCAGCAATCATCCAGTCCGTCAGTTCCACGCAGTATGGATGTGGATAGGTCGAAAAAGCAAACAACATGACCTATAGAGTAATGCGCTTGTGTTCTTTTAATCCTTAACTGCATGCCTTGTGTTGCTAGTGACTCCCCCATATCCGCCAACATTTTACAGGACATAAAACGAGCCACCTTGTGTGTTTAAGGTGGTAGTAACTTCAGGCTCCTGCAGATGGCGCTGCACGAGGATGATGGGGCTATAGATACCTGCGGGGTGTGAGTGACGGGATCCATAGATTGAGAAGAGGTTCCATGTGTGGTAAATGGCTCCAGAGCAGATGTTAATGATTGGCTAAAAGGAGTGACTGCATGTGGGCGTGGCCAAAGACCATAGTGTGAAGGAAGTAGCTGAATCTGCAGGTGTAGGGAAGCAGCGTATGGTCATACGGGTCTACCAGCAGTGGCTAAAATCCAAGTCTACAGGAAACTGTAATGGCTAAAAGGAGTGGCTGCATTTGGGTGTGACGAAGACCGTAGGTCATTTTTCCTTTTGGACATTTCTCCCTTAGGTCTATACTACTGTGTATAAACTTCTAACGTCAGTGGTGTGACCAATCACAAAGCGGCACATACTAATTGAGCACAAAGTAAATCGTTCACCTCTTCAAAGTTCAAAGTACCTTGACCGCACTGTGCATATGGCCAAGGTATTACTAGAACCAACACTGAGTGCCAGAGACATCACCATAGTCCTGCTACATCAGGCTTTATGTTCTGGTTGGTGTGTCTCCTACATTTGCAGTGGGACAGTAGATTCTGACACTAGACCCAGTATTGCTGTTTTTGGGTGTGACCTTGTTGGGGGAACAACGTGGTGCTCTCCAGGCTCAGAAGTAAATTCCTCTGCAAAGGGAATCAGTGAAACCTCCCTCGTTTAAAGACTGGGTTAGTAAACGCTTTCTATGATTCCACTAGAGAAGATGAAAAATAATCAGAACACTTTCTGGGATAGCTGCATAAAAACCTGAACGCTTTATTGATACTTACAGGGGTTGGACAATGAAACTGAAACACCTGTTTTTAGACCACAATCATTTATTAGTATGGTGTAGGGCCTCCTTTTGCGGCCAATACAGCGTCAGTTGGTCTTGGGAATGACATATACTGCGTCCTGCACAGTGGTCAGAGGGATGTTAAGCCATTCTTCTTGCAGGATAGTGGCCAGGTCACTACGTGATGCTGGTGGAGGTTCGTCCTTCTTGGTGGTATGCTGACATTACCCTGGAGACCGTGGCTCTTGATACATCACAAAGACTTGCTGTCTTGGTCACAGATGCGCCAGCAAGACGTGCACCGACAATCTGTCCTCTTTTGAACTCTGGTATGTCACCCATAATGCTGTGTGCATTGCAGTATTTTGAGCAGAACTGTGCTCTTACCTGCTAACTGAACCTTCACACTCTGCTCTTACTGGTGCAATGTGCAATTAATGAAGATTGGCCACCAGGCTGGTCCAATTTAGCCATGAGACCTCCCACACTAAAATGACAGGTGTTTCAGTTTCATTGTCCAACCCCTGTACATACACATTAGAAGCCCACTGGGATCCATTCATTCATCATCTAAGCTGCTTATCCTTCTGGCTCGCTCATTGGACACCCTGGACAGACTGCCAGTCCATTGAAGGGCAGACACACAGACATGCACAATCACACAGAGAGGGACAATTTTATATCACCAGTTGACTTGACCGCATGTTCATAGACTGTGGGGGGAAACTGGAGAATCCACAGGAAACCAACACAGACACGGGGCGAATATGCTAACTGCACACAGAGAGGACGCTGGGAATCAAAGCCAGGGCCTTCTGCTGTAAGGCAACAACGATACCCACCATGCCACCATGCCCAGTTGGATCCAGTGATGCATTATGTGAAACCTTAAGCACTGCTGAACAATAATTCCACAATGAATTTTGTACACGTGTAATGACCTTTTCTCTCCCCCTGTGTCCTTGTGGTGGGTGAGGTGGGGGGTGGGGGTAAAAATGAAGCTAAGGATAGTATAAATCAGCATTTCATGTGAGCGTGTAAATGTAACCACACACCTTTGCCTGCCACATTGGTGCCCTTTGCAAGTTTACAGTCAGTCACTGTAGCCCATCTGTTGCTGCACAAGCTCACCCTTTACCCCATCCATCAATGGAAATGATTTGGGTGGTGGACCCTTGTCAGCACAGTAGTGAAAGAAGAGATATGGCAGCGAGTGTTGTGTGAGCATGAGCGTATCGGGTGCAGAAGTGTTGCTGGGATTTTTAGACAGCTCACTGTCACAACTAAAAACATGCAGCGGCCCGGCGGTAATAACTGGCCTAGCTGGAAAATATAGCCTCTAATTGGGCAAGATGTGCCAATAAGAAGGGTGCTTGACAACGTAGCTAGTAAGTAAGTGCAGCCTGAGATGTTCTGCCCACAGACCTACATGGTCGGTCTGATATGTACACTCACTGTCAAAGGAACAGTTGCACAAATAGCTGCACCCAGAAGGAATCAACAAACAGGAGTGAAATTTGGTGGGTAGGTGTGACATTGTGAGACATGCTAATGATTCAAGTTTCACACGCCATGCATGTGATGTAGGCATGGATGGGCTGAGTGATGCCTCCTTGAGTCATGCTGTTAGTGCCAAGACCATTGGCATTGAGCTACACGACACAGGACTACACACATTGCCAACCCACTGCAATGGTGTCGTGCCAGACTGTCATGGAGTGTTGGTGATGGTTTAGTCTTGGTGGAGACGACCAACGAATCTGTGGAGGCTCCGTGGTCAGCACCAAGATTTTTTGCCACATGTCCAGAAGACCTGCTGACACTCCACCTCCACCCCTACCGCACATCTGCAGGAACTGTGTGAGGATATATAAGCTGCATGGGATGGATTATCACAGGACACCATTAGGAGCCTCCATCCATACCGAGACGTCTGGCATGTTGGGTTAGCAAACATGGCGGCCCGACGCCATACTGAGAGACAGACTTCTGTATGTGTAGCTCAATAAATATTGATCATATCAGTCTAAATGTATCATCAGTTATTGCTTCCTTTCCAATAGGATTGCAATGGCACCAATGTTTAATTGATGATGAGTGTGTTTCATGTTAGGGGAAATCAGGTCCAGTCTAATCCAGAAGTCCAGAACCAGCCAACTCTGAGATAGTTTCTTTCCCCGAGTTATCAGGCTATTGAACAGCCAGTAGTGCTGGTGCACCGGTATATGGACCTGGTTTAGCACATCTCACCAAAACCATCTATACGATGATCTCCATGGACAGTTATCACTCTGCACTTCACATTAGCATATTTACACTCGCACATATAGACTGACCTACTGTTATCTTCCATCCACACTGTATATCTGTAGTGTATGTATATACATATATAATATAATATTCTATGCCCTGTATATACCCTGCATCTCTCATCTACCTCAGCCTTACCATAGTGCTATATGGTAATGTGTACATCTGCATATATCATAGTTTTTATTCATAACTTTTATTCATAACTGTATATTAGTATTAACAGAGATTTTAGTGTTTAGTATTGTATATATTTATTGTCTAATGTATACATTTGTATTGAAGTACTGTAAGGGACTACGCACCTAAGTTTTTCACTCACCTTCACACCTGTGAAAATGTGATGTGACAATAAAAGTGATTTGATTTGATTTTGATTTGATTCTGAAAGGCAGATATCCAGCACCGGTTGGTGACCTCCCTTCGTAAACACTGCCTGTTAATTTCCAGGTTTCGTAGATATGTTAGAGCAAACTGGAGCCGCACTGGTTATTGGCTGTAGCAGTACTGTAAGTGAATGGCCACAATGTCTGGCCCTTCCAAGTTTCACTGTGATAAGGTTTTTTGGGCCTGTTTGCTTCCATGCAGTCTGTTAAGCAATTGCTGGTTTTGCACACTACAGCAACAGTAAGCTTTAGGATCTAGTGGCTAGTGGCCTTTACGTCCAAAAACATATAGAGACAAATTCCAATTATTGTTTTCAGGTGTTACAGCTACACCCATTGCTAACAGCACACAGCCATGTAGTCTTCATTGACCCAACACGTCAATGGGAGTAGAATGGGCCATACTAAAGAGCTTGGTGTCTTTAAATATGGCACTGTCATAGGATTGCACCCCAAGCCAATTTGAAAAATTCTGGCCTCGCTAGGTCTGCCCTGGTCAACTGTAGGTGCTATTATTGTGAAATGAACTCCGGTGACCCGCAAACAGCCCTGACCTCAACCCCACTAAATACCATAGGGATGAACTGGAATGCTGATCGTGAGGCAGGCCTTCTCATCCAACGTCAGTGCCCGCCCTCACAAATCACTGAATGGGCACAAGTCCCCATACACTCTTGTGTAAAGTCTTTTCAGAGGAGCAGAGGCTTTCATAGCCAGAGAGGGGGGTCAATTTATAATAAAAGATACTTTATGTACTTTAAATGAATCATAATTTGGAATAGGATGTCATAGGATAACAATCAGGTGTCCACATACTTTTGGCCATGCATAATGTAAACGTGATAGTGTTGGCCACTTTAAACCACATTACTGTTACAAGGGCGATTTGAGTGAAATGAGTCAAATGGCCACTTCCTGCGGTTAAGAGCTCATGTCAACCATGCATATCTCAAGCCACCATGACCTGCGGAGGCCAAATTCTCCTCTGCGTCTTTGTTCTCCAGGCCAGGTTCACCTCCGAGGGAGCATGTTTGGGTCTGCTGCTTCCTCGTGACGCAGAAGCCGCAGTGATTTACCGTCTGTCAGATAAAAGACTGTCGCTGGCTCTGCTGAGTCTTAAATCACAGCCCGTCTGATCTCCCTCCCCGTTCGCTCTCCTTCCGCCTGTTTCACGCCGTCTCTCTCCAGCCACTGGGCATGTTCAAAACTGTACAGCTCCCCAAACAGGCGCTGGAGACCATAAAAAGCGCAAAGACACAAGGGCGTGCTTAGAGCCGTCACCAGTTTTCTGCAGTTATAAATAGAAAGAAAGCTAATAAACATTTACGGCACGGCCGTAAATTCCCCCCAGCCCAAGCACTCCACAATAAGTTCCGTTATCCGCGGCAGTGTCATTTGAATGCCCTCTGGTGCACGACCCATTACTCAGATGGCGACTGTGCAGTCCCTCCTCGCGCTGGTCATGCCCTCGCCGCTTCCTCATCACCCTCCCCCCCCCGGCCCCCTCCACCAATCAGCTGACCGGAGAGAGCGGCCCTGACCCAGGATGTCCCCTCTGTGACATCATAAACAGCCCCATTAATCTGCTCCTTTGATCCATAAAGCAGGGAGCGGTGAAATGTTATTGTCTGCCAACTGCCCTTATCTTATTAGCCTGATCAATGTTATGATAGTTGAGTGACTAATATGAATATTTATCGATCGCTATCCGATTATCGAATGCAGCTGCTTGGCAGGGGAGACTCTAAATCAAAGAAATTAGCCGGTTGCTGTTTGTTCTCACTGTTTGAGTATCAGTGTTCTCTGTAGGTAACCTTCTTACGCCTGAAGGACAAACGAAGGTTCTCAGTATCCATTAATGTAACTTAGATCAACTGGAACTTGCTTTTGAAACTACGAACTATAAGAAATGACTTGCAGTTAGGATGTTTCCCTGTGACACCAACAACATACGGTTTGGCAAGTTGACTGCCGTGCTTAGGAATAGTGAGATGTCACCCTGTAGTGAAGTCTGGAGTGAAATGGTCCTGTATTATACTCATCATTAAAGGAACAGCTGCACAAACAGCTGCACTCAGAAAGAAACCACCGACAGGTTTGAAACTTGGTGGGTAGGTTTGACATTGTGAGACGTGTGAATGTTTCAAGTTTCACGCCTAGCGGCCCAATGTAAGCAAGGACGGGCCTTATTGCTGTACCTGCTTGACCCAACAGCCACGACTGCAGAAAGCAGTGATGCCTCCATTGGCATGCATGACACAGGACTACATGCACACAGCCGCCTGTGGTTAAAACAAACCTAATGGCATGTAACACCTCCATGAGTACAAATAACACCTGCGCTTCAATTTGGCATGGACTGGACAAGTTTCTGGATGTAGCCACATCAATGTTGAGACTTGCTTGCATCAAAGAATTGTGGACTTGGTCCAGATTTGGTGGATGCCTTCCCTGGTACAATTCCGAGGAGAGTTTCCTGTAGACTGGGATTTTAGCCACTGCTGGTAGACCTGTATGACCGTACGCTTTTATACACCTGCAGATACAGCTATTTCCCTACACTGTGGTCTTTGGCCACGCCCACATGCAGTCACTCCTTTTAGCCAATCATTAACATCTGCTCTGGAGCGTTTTCCACACATGGAACGAGACACTCCCTGCACTGTAGCACCTCTTCCCAATCTATGGATCCCATCACTCACATCCTGCAAGTACTCATAGCCCCATTATCCTCGTGCAGCGCCATCTGCAGGAGGCTGAAGTTACTACCACCTTACCACGGTCAATAAAGACCAGTATTCATAAGCCATTCTAAACAGACTTATAACTTGACGACATTGCTCATTCTAGTGTCTTATTCTAAGCCAATGGTAAAGTATTATAGAGCCCCGCTACCAGCTGACACTGACCCAGAGATAATCTAAAAGTGTGGCTATGCAGAAGGCCACATGCAAAAGCTCATGGTAGATGCGTCCCCACCAACAAAGGGACTGTTTATGTTGTTTGTCAGCGGTAATGTCAATACTGTGGTTGGTGGTGACCTCCCCACGAGTCCAGCTCTCTCTGTATGTGCCTTTGCTGATATGTGGCTAGAAAGGAGCACATCTTGTAGTAGAACTAAGTCCTCCCATGTGTCTTTCTCTATGCCTACACTCGTATATGTAAAAAGCTATTTAGATAGATAGATAGATAGATAGATAGATAGATAGATAGATAGATAGATAGATAGATAGACTCCAAAGGATATTTAGCAGCCAGTGCAGATTTAGCATAGTGCAAATAAATAAACCTATGATTTGTTATATAAAAAATTAAGACATAATTCACAACTATTATAAACCAACCAACTAAACAAACAAACAAACAAACAAACAAACAAACAAAAGCATGGCATAGAAGTGGTAAAGAATGGATACATGGCGGAGGAAAAATCCCTAAAAATCATCAGGCCTTTTCCTTTACACAGCCCAGTGTGTGTCACTCTGTCTCAGTGTGTGTGTGTGTGTGTGTGTGTGAGTGTGAGTGTGCGCACGTGCGTGTGTGTGTGCATGCGTGTCTCCGTAACAATCACGAGCAGTGATGGATAGTGTTATGTTTTTAAAGCTAATTAGCGTCTGGGCCAGTATCAGGCCTCATTAATCTTCCACCCAGTAAATAACCAAAATTGACAAAATAACCGAGTTTGGCTAATGATGGTGGATGTTGCCTTTGTTTCTAATGGCGGTCATTAACCTCTCAATGACTAAATAATAGCATCTTAATTAATTTGCTTCAAAGGGAAAGTTTTTAGCGCAATTTAATTATATTAATGGGCGGCCACAAGGTGCGCAGCAAGAAGCATGTCCAGCCCTCCCCACAAAGCCCCCCCACCCACACACGCGTGTGCTCATAGACACACTGTTGTGAGGAAGTTGGCCTAGAGCTGCCTCTACAAATACACCTGTCGCCGTTTTTCAGCCGGACTCTAACATGCTGGATGCTACTGACTTCTCTACATCACTTACATACTGACTGCTGAGGCTAATGTCTACTACTTGCTACTTTCATAGGACTGTAACAGTCAGTCAGTCTGTAGTCACAGTCAGTCTGTATTCAGTATTCAGTATTTGGTAAAAATCTGATTCCTCATTTTGTTTGCTTGTGTTCACCCACTGTGGACTAGAGGAGGATGGGGTCCCTCTTTTGAATCTTGAGTCTCATGGTTGCTAAATGCACAGTGCAAGTGCTGGCCTATCATCAGGAGATCATGAATTGAATCACTGGTGATGCCACAACCATCCATAAGTGGACGCCCAAGGCAACGTAGTTAGCCTCACTCACCACGGGTGTTCTGCTACCCGCCAGAGGAGGATGGGTTCCCCCTTTGAGTCTTGGTTCCTCTCGAGGTTTCTTCATCTTGCTCTGAGGGAGTTTCTCCTTGCCACTGGCACCCTTAGCTTGCCCACTGTGGGGCTGGGACCTGGATTCTCTTTAAGCTGCTTTGGGAAACATCTGATGTAAAAGGCGTTACATATCATTGCTTTCAGAAGAAAAACAGGTCTCCAAAATCTCCAAAATAGCAACTTTACAGGAGAAGCCAAAACCCAATTTAATTCTAATGTAAGTCAATGGAACCAGACTTTTTCCAATCGATCTTTGGGCCATTTCTGTTGGTCCATTGATCATGAAATTCACACAGAGTGTAAACAGCTGCTCATGTGACCAAATGATACATAAAAGTAAAAAAGGTAAAAAATGGAGATACATGTTTTTCATTGGACAGCGACGATATAAATAAACCTTGACTTGACTTTTCCACCACAAGGTCAAGCTCTGCTTGGATTTACTGGTTCTTCCGTTTCCACTGCAGATATAGTACCCCTCAATGTAGTCGATAGTCATATCAACACCACATGAACTTTCCATGGGATCCGAGACTAATTGAGAAGAGACAGCAAGACTAACAACTGCTCAGAAACAGTGGAGTGTATGAATGCTACATCAGAGCTCAGACGACAGGACTGCTCTGGTTGCTCAAAGGCAACACAGGAGGCTATGTTAACCTGGTAGCCTGTAGGGTAATGGTGACTGTTGTCTGCAGCCAATCAGTAGTTTGAGCGTTCCTACATCAACTTCTGGGAACAGCTCAGCTCACTTGGAACCTCAATGGAGGTGGAACCAAATACAGTATCCAGAAGCAGGTTTGCCCAATAAACCCAAACAAAGTCAAGTGGAATTGAGTCGAGATACCAATCACTCAGTACATGCAGCTAAACTTCGCATTCCTGTGGTAACGTGATAGGCGATGGATAGACAGTATAGTCGTCCTCCTCCTCCCATCTACCAGTGTATGGGCCAGTGCCGTGTCTGTTAACTAATGTAAATGAACTACTGATTAGTGTTCTCCTCCAAGAGTGTTGAGCTGTCCAATGGCTGCTTATAGATATGCACTGGTGCTCCACATGAAGGAGGAAGCACATGCTAGTCTTCATCTCCCAAACCTGGTAGCATTTAGAGATAGGAACAGACTTGGAAGCTTTAAAAAAGAATTAACCAACCAATATATATAATATTCAAATCCTATTCTTTAATCTTAATTCCCATTCTTTCATTTTAGTTTCCATAAAAGACCTCAGGAAACCTATTGTGTGTCAGCGTTGGTAAAGGAAATGAATCTTCAAGATTGTCATTTTCTCTTGAGTCTTTCTCTTTATTTTAAAATGAACAATAAGGTGATTTGAAACTCTGCACATATAAAATGACTACAGGTACTAAATAGTTTAACCCCTGGGGCTCACGCCTCTCACACATCTTCACATAATTACATGTTAAACAGCAGCTTCACGGCAGTCACTGAATCATTCATTGTTTTACTGGGTAGTAAGCCTAAAGCTGAATGACTGAATAATCATAAGCTGAAAAAAGTGATACTGCATTTTGAATGTGTACATTTTGTCCATATGACTGAACACTGAAGTTGAAGGTGACCTACAAATATACTACAAAACATATTCATAAACACTGAATAGCATATTTGAGCATGAATATTTTAGTATTATTATTTGAGTATCAATGCCCATTATTAACCTCCGTTCTTCTGTGATTTTTAGTTTTCATTATTTTACATTATAGTAAACTTGAATGAGGATTAGACCAATAGAAATACACCGAAATGCCAAAATGTGAACACAATGAAGCTTTTTTTTGTCGTTTCAGAGATATTTGTTTTTTACTTTGAACAGATACAGATGGCCTCAAGGTGACGTAAGATGTTCTGTGAAGTAAATGATGTTGAACTGACATAAGCTATCCTAAAATGAAGCGAAATTGAGGTTGTTATCCTTATAATTATGTAGCATCATCCTCAAGTATCGGGTACGGTGGCCAAAAACAAATTTAGGAAAAGAAAACAAATTTACAAAAATAAAAACAAATTTAGGAAAAAAAAACTAATTTACAAAAATAAAAACAAATTTAGAAAAAAAAACAAATGTACAAAAATAAAAACAAATTTAGAAACCAAAAACTAATTAACAAAAATAAAAACAAATTTACAAGCGTAATAAAATTACATTCAAGAGAACAAATTTACAAAAACGAAACAAAAGCAAAAGTAAAAAAGACAGGAAACTTTTACAAATTGTGAATTCGGACAGAAACGGTGGGTCTAACACACAGGAAGTGCTTGATGTGGACCCTTGTCAATCAAACTGTTGTGAGTGGAAGAAAGAGACGAATAGGCGACGTCTAAACCACTCAGAGTTGGAAATGTTGATGAAGGTGGTTTAGTTTAAGATGGTGGTGACGCTAAAGCATGATTTATCTGTTTTGTGGCGCGTGTTTTATCCAGGTGGCGCTCTTTAGTTTTTCCTGTGGAAGGTCTTTAGAGTTTTTAAAACTGCAGATGAAAGAAAGAGACGAACAGGTGACTCTAAACCATGTGGGCTGTTTTACAGAAGCTTTCAACCAAAACTAGCTAGCTTGTTAGCCAAAAGAGCTACCATTACCGTTCACTTACTTTCCTTAACCATTCCAACATTTCCGACTGGTTTAGACGTCACCTGTTCGTTTCTTGCTTCCACTCACTCTACCACCGCTAAACAGTTTGATTGACAAGTCTTCGCAACAAGCACTTCCTGTGTGTTAGACCCACCCTTTTTGTCTGAATTCACAGTTATTAAAAGTGTTTTGGTGCTGGTAAACTTCCTGCATGTAAAAGTCCTGCATGAGTTAATACACAGAACCCTAATATCAATACAATAGCATCTACTTCAGTGTATGGCACCATGTGATTACTGGCATAGGCTGTTTATAAATATTCCACTATGGCTTTATATTATTAATATGTTACTCAGCGCATTCAGTGTTATGACAATCCTCATACAAGTGGCCTTCAAATAAAGTGTTGCTGAATAAAAACATATATAATACAGCATAGTTTATTTGGGATGAACATGCCATGGAAGTACAGGTGTGTGCAAAAGTTTGAGCACCCCCTGTGAAATTACAATAGGTAGGGAGGCAAGGAGGCCCGGTGGGTACCACTATCGCCTCATGGCAAGAAGGGCCTGGGTTCGATTCCCAGCTGGAGTGTCCAAAGGCCTTTCTGTGTGGAGCTTGCATCTTCTCCCAGTGTCTGTTTAGGCTCCCTACTGCAGTCCAAAGACATACAGCATTATATTTATACATACAGGCATATACATTTGTCTTGGTGGAGGCGACCAACGAACCTGTGTCAACGGTTTGTTGTCACACATCACATGTCCAAAAGGCCTGGTGTCACTTCACCTCCACCGCTACCGCACCATCTACGGGAACTGTGTGAGGATATTCAAGCTGCATGGGATGGATTATCACAGGACACCATTAGGAACCTCTACAGCTCCATGCGGGACAAGCCTGCAGAGGGAACTCAATGATTCCCCTTTAAAGAGCGAGCTTAAACTTAAACCTGAGCTGGGAGCTTAAGAATCCAACCTGATCCTGGATCAGCAAGAAGTGACCTTACAGCCTTAGAACAGCTGTGGGTGCTCATGGTTGCTAAGTGCAGGGAAAGTGCAGATTCAGCGCTCTCTCTCTCTCTCTCTCTCTCTCTCTCTCTCTCTCTCTCTCTCTCTGTCTCTCTCTCTGTCTCTCTCTCTGTCTCTCTCTCTTTCTCTCTCTCTCTCTCTCTCTCCCTCCCTCTCTCTCTCTCTCTCTCTCTCTGTCTCTCTCTCTCTGTCTACCCCTCTCTCTCTCTCTCTCTCTGTCTCTCTCTCTTTCTTTCTCCCCCTCTCTCTTTCTTCCTTTATCTCTCTCTCCCTCTGCAGTCTGTTTTTAACTGGATAAAGACGCTGTAATGAAGTAAATCCTGAAGCAATCAGTGCAGGCCTGAATGATGCAGTGAGTCATTCATCTCCTTCTCTCTCTCCCTCTCTCCCTCGTTCTCCGGATGTGACTATGGATTTATCATTCCGCCCCGCGGAACTAAAGGAAGAGGACTTTGATTTTGTAATACAATTAGGCCAGTGCAGGGAAAAAGGCCTGGGCCCCGCCGTAGCAGTCAATAAGGGAGATGAGTCTGAATTTATAACTCCAAACAGAAGTACAAAATCAATCAGCTGATTGAATAACGACGTTAAGGACCATAAATTATTCCGGGTTTGAACTGTGACGTGAGAGGACGGGACGTTTGCGCTCGCCGCAGGACCATCAATCCTTCATGTCACAGGAGGATGTGTGTGACATTCAGCTGAGAACACACTCCCCCCATTAGATCAGGGGCCAAAGAGGATCATGTGACACACGCTAATGAACTCACTACACTTCATCTTTCCTGTGTTGTCTGTGTGACTCGCAGCGAATCATATCCGTGGTGTGTTCACCTTCATATGGTCACTTTGCTCAAGACAAATACACCGAAGAAGTAATGAAGTGTATGTAACAGCCAGTAACACCTCCACAAGAGGTGAAGGGACACTGTAGACTGGGATTTTTGACACTGCTGGTGTTAGTGTGCAGTAACAGTTTTGGTGTACAGTAACTCAGTAAGTGTAATGTGTGTTAGTGTACTGTAAGTAGCGTGTTGGTGTACAGTAACTCAGTAAGTGTAATGTGTTGGTGTACTGTAAGTAGCGTGTTGGTGTACGGTAACTCAGTAAGTGTGATGCGTTAGTGTACTGTAAGTAGTGTGTTGGTGTTCAGTAACTCAGTAAGTGTGATGCGTTAGTGTACTGTAAGTAGTGTGTTGGTGTACAGTAACTCAGTAAGTGTAATGTGTTAGTGTACTGTAAGTAGCATGTTGGTGTACAGTAACTCAGTAAGTGTAATGCGTTAGTGTACTGTAAGTAGCGTGTTGGTGTACAGTAACTCAGTAAGTGTAATGTGTTAGTGTGCTGTAAGTAGTGTGTTGGTGTACGGTAACTCAGTAAGTGTAATGTGTTAGTGTGCTGTAAGTAGTGTGTTGGTGTACAGTAACTCAGTAAGTGTAATGTGTTAGTGTGCTGTAAGTAGTGTGTTGGTGTACAGTAACTCAGTAAGTGTGATGCGTTAGTGTACTGTAAGTAGTGTGTTGGTGTACAGTAACTCAGTAAGTGTAATGTGTTGGTGTACTGTAAGTAGTGTGTTGGTGTTCAGTAACTCAGTAAGTGTGATGCGTTAGTGTACTGTAAGTAGTGTGTTGGTGTACAGTAACTCAGTAAGCGTGTTGTGTTAGTGTGCTGTAAGTAGTGTGTTGGTGTACAGTAACTCAGTAAGTGTAATGTGTTAGTGTGCTGTAAGTAGCGTGTTGGTGTACAGTAACTCAGTAAGTGTAATGTGTTAGTGTGCAGTAACAGTTTTGGTGTACAGTAACTCAGTAAGTGTAATGCGTTAGTGTGCTGTAAGTAGAGTGTTGGTGTACAGTAACTCAGTAAGTGTAATGTGTTAGTGTACTGTAAGTAGTGTGTTGGTGTACAGTAACTCAGTAAGTGTAGTGTGTTAGTGTACTGTAAGTAGCGTGTTGGTGTACAGTAACTCAGTAAGTGTGATGCGTTAGTGTGCTGTAAGTAGTGTGTTGGTGTACAGTAACTCAGTAAGTGTAATGTGTTAGTGTACTGTAAGTAGCGTGTTGGTGTACAGTAACTCAGTAAGTGTAATGCGTTAGTGTGCTGTAAGTAGTGTGTTGGTGTACAGTAACTCAGTAAGTGTAATGTGTTAGTGTACTGTAAGTAGTGTGTTGGTGTACAGTAACTCAGTAAGTGTAATGCGTTAGTGTGCTGTAAGTAGGGTGTTGGTGTACAGTAACTCAGTAAGTGTAATGCGTTAGTGTACTGTAAGTAGTGTGTTGGTGTACAGTAACTCAGTAAGTGTAATGTGTTAGTGTGCTGTAAGTAGTGTGTTGGTGTACAGTAACTCAGTAAGTGTTAGTGTACTGTAAGTATATATCCTTTTATTTGGCTCATGTGAGAATATAACATGTCCAAACGAAAGCAGTGTAAAGAGAACCCACCAATCAATAACAGCGGTTACTTTGTTTTGAGCTAGTTTTCGTTGGGCAGAGCTTGGTTCTAGCTAATGGAACCTGTTCTTATTCAGTGTTCAGGGCTTATGATCATTTGAATCGACAGCAGTGTTAGACTAATCAATCACCTTCTATTAAAGGCTGGTGGACTGAGAGACACTAGAGTCTCTTTACCTACACTGAGATGATTAAGCAAGAGTCCTTGAGGACCTCTGCTTTAACTCAGCTATATGGTTTGGGTTCTTCATCCAGACTGTACCTCTGAGCTGAAGTAGAAGCATAGTAATGTTTAGTTGCATCACGGAGTCAGCCATTACTTAGAAACCAGTGCTCAGCAGAATGATACAACTGATAAATAAAAAAGTGGAATCTGCTTGTTTAGACGCGACATATTGATGCTACGTTGGGGTCCAAGTTTCTACTGTGCTGACTGAGGCTCTCACACGCTGCAGCGTTGTGTTTCTTGTTGTTGGAGTCCAAAAGAACTTGCTTAGTTCTCATTTGACCCCTTTTCTTGTGATGAGAAAGAAGAGAGAACATGGCCGCAGTTGAGCCACGGCTAGCTATCTTCACCTTAGCGGGACAGCACAGAAAAAAGACTAACAAACAAAACATGAAGATGTCGGTTCACGGCAAGAACCGCCCTATAAACCCATAGACTACATCAAGAGATTCATAATGCTGGTTGCAAAAGGCTGGTTTGGCTTTTGTCTAGGGTTGCCACCTTATAGAAGGTCTTCGAAATTGTGTAAAGTATTCTATCTGTTTTCCAGGGTGGAGGGGGTCTTGTTTGGGGGAGAGTGTGATCAATCATGTGACACGTGTGTTTGTCAGACATTTATGGTAATACGGAACCAGCCATGTGTATTATGATCATTCATGTGTGTGTGACAGACATGTATATCGGACATTTACAGCAATACGGAACAAATCGCGTCCCATATTGGTTTAATATGGGAGGCAACAATTACTTGCCAAATAACGGACGATTCTGTATTTTACGGGACGGGTGGCACCCTATTTTTGTAAGTAGGTGCTAACATTAGCTAGATTAGCTCTAATGTTAGCTATGTGGATTAGCTATTTCGTTCGCTATTTATTTGGTTCAGATCTATTTGAATGACAAGGAACGCGACACTGCATGATACTGAATAGATAAACCCTGGAAAGACTTCGACCTAGGTGTCTTAACAGACGGACTTAAGTTTAAAGTTAAGATCCTTTTAAACCCTCAGTGGTTTCTCACTGAAGGAGGAGGTTATTGTGAAACGGTTCACAGATTCACAGCTTTGCTTTGGGATCTGAAGGAGGGCCTGGAACCGGAAATGACTATTAGTTATTGACCAGTTTGACTAAAAGTAGACACCATGCAGACCAACCTACAGAAAGTTTCACCGCCAAGTACAGTAAGTAACCTTTAGTCATCTCAGTGATGTTCTGGGGGTGTATTGATTATGTGGAAATGGGTCCTTCGGTTAAAGTGACATTACAATGTTCTCATTGAGCTGTTGGACAATCACCTTCCTATAACCTTCCTATGCCTTCACATCTGAACTTCCCCATAGAGTTCCCTAATTTGGACCGTCTTGAAATCCGCAGGACTACCTGGCACAACCCGTAAAACACCAGGGAAGGCATCCACCAGATATGGAGCTGGGATGGATGCCTTCCCTGGAGTTAACTGCGCGAATGACTGAACACTGATGTGGCCTACATCCAGAAACTTGTCCAATCCAGTCAGAGCTACTTCTTTTGTTTGCTGCAGCAGGAGAAATATGTTGCTCCTCAATTCATAAAGGCAGGGAAGTCTAGGAAAGGAAAAGTGTACACGTTTCTCACATTATCTATATTTCCATTAACAATTCATTAAAGAGTAAATAACTTGAGTATTGGTTTACCATATACAGCCAACAAAGCACAGCGAGGAGTCAAAATGAAGCCTTAACGCATCGATTCTCAACTCACCACATAACCTAAAGAAAACAACCATTAGCATCCCTTGCTCTTAGCATCTGCAGGCGTTAGCTCTCTGCAGTACTGCAGTACCTTACACAGAGGCTAATATGGACAGCATAACTGCCACTACTGCTCTTTCCCGTATTTCACCAAGGCTGTGAGGCGCCTTCTACGACCAGACTCCAAATTAGGCACACTGGGGGGGTGGGTGGCGGGCAGCTAGCGTGCTAAAATGGAGTTTCATCGTGGGAAAGGCCACTCTTCACACACAAGAGCAGGAGCCATTAGCGGCTAGCCCCCACAGGCTATCACAGGCCCTCTGTGCACGCGGCCTGAGAGCGGTGCAGAGCAGCAGCCTGTGTGCCGCCATTTCAGGGTCCTTGAGCCTCCAGCTATCAGTTTGTCAATAGCCATGTTGTTCCCATCGGACAGAGCCCGCGAGCCACTGAGAAATGTCAATAGTGGACGGTTCCCAAAGCTGTACAGGGCTAATGAGTGAGTTTAATACAGGATGTCGTAAAGGAGAAGAGCTGCGATATAAAGATAAGGTATCATAAATGTTGCATTGGGCCCGGGCTCTGGCACACAGGAATAATGGCACCACTAAAACAAAACTCTTAAATGAACCAGAGTTATTAGGAGTTCTATTGCTGATGATATTAAAGATTAATGTTCGAGCCCATAAAGGTGTTTCAAACTGCCCCAGCAGGTGTAGCCTATGCTATATCATTTGAATTTGATATGTATTTGCTGTAGTAGGTCTATTTTGCATGTGCCCAGGGCGTTAAGAGGGATTCATAATGGAAAGCGGGGTCTAAATTAAGACGGCTGAGATGAAGTCTCGTGTTAGCGCTTGCAGTCTAGTTAGCTGCACGTCTTTGAGAAGTCGACAGACGTTATTCTTTCCTCTTTCAACAGGAAACGGATGATTAGCCTATTGAAACAATTGGACGGGCGCGTTTGAAGCTCTCGCCGACTTTCACCGTGTCTCCGAATTGACTTAATAATCTCCACTCTGTTTTAAACAGCTCACCCCATTCGCTCCTTTCTCTCCTCACAGCAGAACCTTTGATGGCCACATGTTACAATGGAAACACAATCTCATTTCAAACATATGAAAACAAACAGCACCAACCATTTCCTCCACTTTTATTCCTCCTTCCTTCAGAATGCAAACAACCACACTGCACTCCATATTCCCATAGTCTATTCCCAAATGGGGGGTTTGGAAACCAGGACCCCAGTTGTGATGCTGTCCATATGAATTATGATTTATTTTCTTTCACTGTCCAAAAATAAAGCTCAGTGTAGGCGCATTAGTGGGCCGCTCTAACATGGATTGGGTATGTACTTCATAATTAGGCTGTGGAAATATGCCTACAGAGTCCTCATCCAACTGGAGATTTCAGATCAGATGTCTCTAAAGGCAATACATATGGGAAAGAGAGACTATCCCAAAAATCCAGACACTGGGTGATGAAGATTATAGGCACTAGTGAAGTCATCAAGGAGTTTATTTATATGCACTCAATAATCAGATCATAATTTGATTTCTGCAGGCATCTGATTATTTAAGTGGACTATTCATGTGGACAACATACAGATTTCTTAGATCGGATTAAGGCCAAGAAACCCAATAAGGAGAGCTACGTGTTAGATTAGTAATCAGGTTCCTCGGTGCATGTATACACTTACTCTGATTTCTTTCGGCTTCCTAAGAACAGAGTGCGGCATCACAGTGCCTGTGAGAGGGTAGCAAACTAACTACATGCTTAATGAAATGAAGGAACTCAATATCTTTTATATGGTGTATGTTCATATTTTTTGAAAAAAGGCATTTGAATATTGTTACTGTCCGATGCAATGTATCTCCATTTTTGGCAATTTTTTCTTTATGCATCATTTGAACGTAGCAGCCGCTGCTTACACTGCATGAAAATTTCATGACGAATTGCCAAACAGAAATGACTCAAAACTTTCTGGAAAGACATCTGGTTCCATTGACTTGCATTAAATTCAGTGGGGTTTTTGGCCTCTCCTGTGAAGTTGCTATTTTAGAGATACTCATTTTCTTTGGACAGCGCCAATATGTTTACATCACAACTTATTTTATAGTGAGTTTATTGGCTGGTTACATGGGAGAAATCTGAATACTGCTTAACTCATATAAGCACAGACTTTTTCCATTGTCTGATTACCCAAGTTCATGTAAACAGGTTGAACGGATTACCGACAAAATCTGATTTTCTGCGGTTATCAGATTATTAAATGCATGTAGATTGAATTCTAACATCACACACCTGTCTGTAATCAGCTTGTTTGCTTATATACCGCTGTAGCATACACTCTGTAGCATACCGAGCATTCCTGCCGTTGTTTACCTTGTTTGATGTCTCTGTTACATTTGGTTTTCCTTCCCTCTTGTATTTGGTTGCTAGCTGGATTGATTGTTTGACCTGGACTTCCGCCTGCTCTCCTGGTTTCTGGAGTTGTTTTTTTTCCCTTTTTGTTATTTTCACCCTGATCCTGCTGTTGAGCTTCATCACCAACCTGTACAATAAACCTGGCTTTGTTTTTAGCTCAGTGCGTCTCATATTCAATTTATTAATCATTATAAAGTTTCATGTCATCATACACAATATTTCATAATTATTTTATATTTCAGTTAATGAAGAAAAAATGTTATACAACACCTACATAACCCAAACAAAAAGGAACTGGCCCCTTTCAGTAGTACCTGATTATTCATGCCACCTTTAGCAGGAGCCACGGCACATAGTCCTGGTCCTTTCCAGAGTTGCTGAATTTCAGTAGTATTGTATGGCTTTCCAGTACTAACTGCCCATTTAAGGTCCTGCAACAGCTTCTCAGTGGGGTTTTACATTGGACTTTAGGCTTTGGGTGTTGGACTTTGGGCTTTAGACTTTGGACTTTGGGCTTTGGACTTTGGGCTATGGACTTTGGACTTTGGGCTTTGGGCTTTGGGCTTTGGACTTTGGACTTTGGACTTTGGGCTTTGGGCTTTGGACTTTGGGCTTTGGGCTTTGGGCTTTGGACTTTGGGCTTTGGGCTTTAGACTTTGGACTTTGGGCTTTGGACTCGGTCCCTCCAAAAACCTAATTCTGTTTCATTTGTGCCATTCAGAGGTGAACTTGCTCTTAGGCTTTAAATGGTTTTCTTGCTGCATAACCCAATTGCACTTGAGCTTCAGATCATGGACTGCTGACCGGATATTCCCCCGCAGGACTCTCTGATAGAGAGCAGGGTTCTTGATTCTATCATGTTTGGCTCCAAAGCTGAGATCAGCGTTTGACTGGTATGGTGCTGTTAGTTTCAGAGTGTGCTGCCTGTTGAGACCCTTTATCCTGCCTCCTATCCTGCTGGAACAGTTCAATTAAAGTGATGTATATAATTAGCAGGCATTCTCAGACCTGCATGAGTCCAGCTGAACTGATCCTAACTATCAACTGTATTTGATTAGTGTTACAGAGGTAGGCAAATGCCATGTTGGGAATCTTGCTGAAGGACTCTTACTGGAACGCTGTGGTTTGTTTGGCCGGAGAGGGAATCAAAGCCCAGTCTGCCCTCCACATTGACTGATTACAGGATGACTGAAGCTTGAAGCCTTCTGAGGAAACGAGGCACTGTTGGGTTTTTCTGATGAGGTGTGATGTGTTGAATGACCAGGTGAGATCCTCCAGATGAGATCCTTTGGGTGGGATCCTCCAGGTAAGATCCCTCAGGTGTGATTATCCAGATGAGATCCTTTGGGTGGGATCCTCAACCGGTGAGATCCTTGGCTGTTTGAACTCAGCATGGGTGATAAGAGACTGACTTGTGGACAGCCTCTACTGTGAGTAAGCCTGGGACAAGTGTGGCCGCCTGTCCTAACACACTGAGAGTCTTCCTGTGAGGAATTCCAGAATCTAGCCTCAGACTGGACTAATGGCTGATCCCCAGGGTCCTGATCTTGGAGACAAGTCAAGGGGGATAATAGCGTCCTACTGGACTGCATTCATTCGCTGCTGTCTGTGATTACGTTATAGCATTACTGACTATTCCTTTCATTCTGTTATTCCATTTCTCCTTCTCCTAACTGGGAGTATCCGAACGTCCTGCTGACGAGGGTGATTCCTAATGCTCTGAGAGGATTATTCAGAGGATGTGACACAATGCCCCGCTGGATGGGATGAGTAATGTCTGGCAGCCTCTCTCTCTCTCGCCTCTGTTCTCCATGCTTTATCAGTCGCCCCAGGGTTATTTACAAAGAAACGTGTCTATCAGTTACAAGGACACGACTTTGCCAAGAAAGAGATAACAAAGGAGGAAATCAAGCAGAGACCTCCTCTGAAAAGATGCCTCTCTCTCTCTCTCTCTCTCTCTCTCGGCCCTCATCAGAGGCCAGGGCCGTGCTCTGAATGGCCCTCTTTCTGGCGAGGTGCCTGGCACGCCTGGCAATAGTACATTTATCCTCCCTGATTAGATCAGAAATTATTAATGGCCGACTGCGGAGCAGACCAAAGGGTCATTTGGAGTTTAATTCTATTCTCCGATAACTTCATTTTGCCTGATGCGATTGTTATTGCCCGAGTGCTAGATGTTTATAGGAAACAATATCCTCAATAACACATTCAGACATCCTATTTAAAGGGTCAGCTCGGCCCATTAAACAGTGGCTTCCGAGGAGTCACGTGTCATTCCGAAGGTTAGCGTTTTCTCTCAGATCCAGGGGAAGGCTTTGATATGAGATGGCTAAACGTAGACTATCCATAAAAGGCACGGTGTATATATAAAGCGAATAGAAGTGAAGTAAGTAGACATGTACTGTAATGCTTCAGATGCTTAATGTGCTTTCAGGGCATAATCCATGCCTGGTGTTTGCCTTGACCTAGAGAAGGAAAGAGCGAGAAGGAATACACCTGGAGAACGGAGAGAACAAAAGGAAAACAGAGAGAAAGAAAGAGAGGCAGATAGCTTCGGATACAGAACCATTAGTGCTCAGATAGCATTTCAGTGGCTCTGATTTGCAACTCTGTCGGTTAGCTACAGTTACACACCTGTCTCTGGACAATGGAGACTCACCGGTCCAGTCGTCTTTCCGCCTGCACCCCTGATAGCTCTATCACTCGCTGCTGCCAGCCAGCTAATGAAGGGCTCTCTGCAGGTCACCATTCCTCTAAGCTACATCCATACACACATACCCACACACACACAAGCTTGTTTTCATACATACATAGGACATGAAGTCATCTACTTTTTGCAACTATTCAGCGATTAAAATAAAAATATAATTATAATTAAAATAAAAATATAATTGAAATATTATTATATAATACTACTTAATATTTAAATATAATAGTTGATATACTTAAACAATACAGTAAAACCCTTTTATCCCGGTGACCATTTAGCAGTAATGTACAGCGCTGAATGGCTCACTGTTTCAGTCAATGTCACCAACCTAAAATGATCAATTTAGCAGTAAAACATGTTATTATGCTGAATGGCTCAACTGTTTTCAGTCAAATGTCACCAACTTAAAAGTGTGATTGCAATTGTAACTATCATCCATAAAAAATGAGGAACAGAAAGTTCAGTCTATTGAATAATATATATCAACATAAGTATGTCTGGAAAATGTGTGTGTGTCTTGAAAGTGTGTTGCCATTGCTAAGCAATCATAGACTGTTAAATGAGGATATGATTACACAGCGCTATTTAAAAAAATGTTCAGTCCATTGCTACATATAGTATATTGATTGATATATGTAAATGTATTTAGAATTTATTGATTTATTTCATTCCTGCTATAGTTATAATATTAATACTTGCAGCCCAACAGCACATAGAATGCTCGGTGCATAGTGTGCTCAGTGCAACACCCATGCTCAACATATAATGCACTGTATGCCTGTAGAATGGAGCTGTCTGAGGTTTAGCTTAGCTTTGGTGCTACGTCTGAGTGAAATATGGACATATGAAGATGCTCAACTGGCATTCTTTAGACTCTTATATGCTCGTTTTACACTAAATCACATCTGATTCATTTTCATTTAAGCCTGTGATATTAATGATGGAGATGTTTAGCATGTTTGCTGTCTCTTAGCATGTTAGCTAGCTGACCAGCCCAGCTCTAGATAAGAAAATAAGCTAAGCAGCCAAAAGTCAAAGGGGTCAAATGACATTTGTAGATTTTTTGACACTTAGGTATGAGTGGATCAGACACAGCAATCCTTGTGTCCACTCACTGTCCACTCTATCAGACACTCCTAACTGGCTGGTCCACCTTGTAGATGTAAAGTCAGAGACTATGCCTGCTCTGTGGTGGTCCTGCTGTTTTATTTCCCAAGGCCATGTTGCAACAACAACTTACCATTTATGAGAGCATACCTATGTAATTACTATGTAATAACTATGTAATAACACATAAATAACATTTTATTTAATTCTAACCCCAAATCTAAATCTAACCTCAATCTCAGTAACAGAAAAGCAATGCTGTTGTCATTTAGATTAGATAGGAGTTTGTAGTGACTGTAAAAAAAAAACTGTGTACTGAAACCATACAAAAACAAACATGCAGACACACAAACACACACCGCATGCTTCATTTCAGGAGATGGAGTGTGTTAACCCGGGACCAACCATGCTGCAGTCACACCTGATCCGCCTGCAATGGCCACCAGCTGTCTGCTTTTTATTAGTAGATGTTATCTGCTCTTCAGAGCAAGCTCGCGGTATACTCATGTGTTGGAACATTTGGATTAGAACAGGACACACACTCTGCTCACCTGGGGCTCATATGTCTTAAAGCACAGCCCATGTCCAGTAACATGGCACCCTGACCTTGCCTTGCCCCGTACTAAATGTCTTAATAGTGTTACGGCTTGAGTTTAATTGTCTTGTGACTGAAAAGAGGCTAAATGAGATGTTAGCCATGCTGACAAGAGGGCAGATCTTCAGATTCACCTCTATTCTTTCTGTAGGTTGTTTTCTCTTATCCCACACATGAGCATAGTCACCTATGAGCAAGCAACGAGTGAACGATCTAAAACAATGAGAGGGACCAATGCTGAAATGGAGACTGTCAAAGGAATAGCTGCACCCAGGAAGAATCAACCGACAGGAATGAAACTTGGTGGGTAGGTTTGACCTCACAAAAAATGCAAATGATTTAAGTTTCCCACTTGGCAGTACATGTACGGCATTTAGCTGACACTCTTATCCAGAGCGACATACATGGTTAATCATATTACAGGTAGGCCAGTGTAGTGTTAGACGTCTTGCCCATAGACTTATTGGTGTAGCATTGCATAATGCTAACCCTAACCCTAACCCAGATCGGGAATCGACGTGGGGTGACGGCTCATTGGCGAGTAGAGATGTTATCCATTGTGCCACACCAACTGTGCATGTGATGTAAGCAAGAAGGGTGCCCTATCGCTGTACCCAACAGCCATGAATGCAGACATTCAGCGATCAGAGATGGCCTCCATGAGTCATCCTATTAGTGCAGCACCATTTACAGACAGCTGCCAGACACAGGACTACATCCACGCATACCGTTACGACGACTGTCCTTAACACCGCGTCAACATCACCAAAGACTGCAATGGTGACATGCCAGACCATCATTGAGTGGCAGCAGGTCATGTTCTGCTATGAGTTCCCCTTTTGTCTTGGTGGAAACGACCAATGAATCTGTGTGTGGAGGCACTGTGGTCAGCACTAGAAGGCCTGGTGTCACTCCACCACCACCCCTACCACAAAACCTGCAGGAGCTGTGTGAGGATATTCAAGCTGCATGGGATGGATTATCACAGAACACCATTAGGAACCTCTACAGCTCCATACCGAGACCTCTGGCATGTTGGGTTAGCAGCCCAACACCATACTGAGAGACAGACTTCTGTATGTGTAGCTCAGTAAATATTGTCCATATCAGTGTAAATGTATCACCATTTATTGTTCCTGGTAAGCTTTATCTTCCTTCCCAACACCACTGCAGTGACTCCCACACTTCTGGGTGCAGCTCTTCCTTTGATGGCGAATGTACATCGAGGTACCACTCAGGGTTTGAGTTTCTTCAAGCTGAGCTACTTTCGTTGGGCTCACTTGCTTTCACACTGCAAAGGCTCATATGCACCAGAGTATGCGTGAGTGTTAGTGCTTGTTTATTGCTCAGAGACTTTGCAGGGGTGCAAACGCCAGCATGAAAACAGAAAACAAGCCGAACGTCCATGTGTATAACAATCAAAGCAATAATAATAAACCTCACTTGATATCTTTATGATTGGTTTGTTGTGGTTTGTCTGAACAGAACCAATCAGATCTCTGTTGCCTGGCCAAAAATACATTCCAAGATCCATGTGCCAAAATCAAAAGCCTTGCTTATTTTATTGCAGGAACAGAATGAGTTACTGTCAGGAGTCAAACATTAAAACAGGCACATTATGCAGACGGTGCAGCCCTGACATGCTGCTAGGGGAAGATGAAAGCATGCTCTGATGTTTCCTCATTCAGTGTGGACTGTTGCTGAAACGCGTTCCCCAAAGCATCAAGCTGGATCAAGGTTCACTTGGACCTGAGCTGGTGATTCCTGCTGGATTGATGGAGGCTCCTTTGGCCGGTGTGGTACTGTACACACCGGACAAACCAAAGTGAACTCAACTAGGTAGCTGCGAATGTGGCCTACATGATCTTCTGATGCAGTATGAAGATGGAGACCAGGATTTTAAAGGTTTGTGGTTCTTCTAAAGACTGATGTCCACTTCTAAAAACCGATGTCCCCACGTCGATGTCCTCTTGTACTCTTAGGCTTTTTTAGACTGCCAGCCCAAATCCAATTTGTGCCATATCCAGAGTGTATCCAGACTGATTTTTGACTGATAGACTGGAAAGCGAAAAGCCACACATTTGGAGGTGGTATGGAACACGATTCCAATTGGATTTTAAGGGATGCATCTCAGTTAGGACGCTGTGGATGCTCACATCGGGTCTCAGATTACCATGCAGCAAACAACAACAAGCATGTCCAATCCAGAGTGACGCAAGGGCCGGGATTTGTGAAGAGTGCCGAAGACGTCATGTGACAGAGAGATAAGGATGGAACTTGAAAGAGTTTGGAGGATGAAATGGTGCATCTCCACCTCATCTGTGCAGGAAAGCCACACCACCAGCATGGCTACACACTTATTGACTGCCATGTAGACAGACTGGTGATGTCTGGACACACTTGCATAAGCAATCAGATCAGTTTTGAGAAACGATTCTGCAGTCTGAACTCAGCCCCAGATGCTCAGTGGGTGCTTCTACATGGCACTTCTGTCTACATCACCTGTGAACTCAGCAGCCTTGGAAACTTGGAAACTAAAGCGCCCTCTTGTGGAGATTATCCAACCTGCTAAATATGACTGGGTGAGATTACAATCCAGGTCAACAAGATGCTTCACATTTGAAAGGACAAGTCTGTTCTTTGGGTAATTCTGTCAGTTTAGATAAGGTGGGACGGTGGGACGGTGGGACAGTGGGTAGTTCCGTCACCTCACAGCAAGAAGGGTGATGGGTTCAATTCCTGGGCGGGGCATCTGCGGTCCTAGCTGTGTGGAGATTGCATGTTCTCCCCGTGTACACATGAGTTTTCTCCAGGTGTTCCGTTTTCCTCCCCAGTCCAAAAACATAAACCGGCCCCACTGGGTGTGAGTGAATGTGTGTGTATGCCCTGTGTTGGACTGGCGGCCTATCCTGGCTTCCGCCCTTTGAGACCTGGCATCGGCTCCATTACCCCTGCCACCGCCTGAGAAATGTTTGATGAACAGAGCTATACTCTCCTAAATCCTAACATGTGGCACGTGTAAAAGTCATGGCATGCTTATATACTGCCATGTTTACTGGTATTTCTGTTATGTGCCTTATGATATTTCAGTCTACACAGTATAAGTTATTACTGAGCAGAACAATAGTAGTGCATGTTGTTTATATTTTGGAGGTGAAGGAAGAATTACAACGCAGAGGAGAAGCCAAAACCCACAAAAAGCTTGTTGTGAAAGGTGGAATTCCTGCGCGCTGCAGGAGATCAGCTCGGTTGTCTGGACTGTAGGAGGCTGTAGAGTCTGGCTGGGGTACAGTGGAGGCCAGTCATTGAGGGGGTGCAGCTGTGATGATCCAGTTTCCCTGGATGGATGTGGCTGGCTGGAGGGCGGCCGAAGGCTGAATGTGGCTCCGCAGCTCTGTAATTGCATACATCTTTCATGGGTAGATGTGAGGACGCTAACCAGTGGCCTCCTCCACTGCACTCGCTGCAGCGCCCCATTACTGCTGAGTGTTGTAAGCCCATGTGCTCTTATATCAGGACTTTTACTGTTTGTATTTCGCATATAATACTGTACACTGCCTTTCAGATGCTTCCAATCAATGTTTCCAGCGGTCTACAAACCATATTGCTGCATGCATTAAATAATATGACCTCAGAAAGTACTTGGCAATTCCACATGTATTATTTTGAAGAATAATTAAATTAATTATCATAAAGATTCCAAACAGAAGAGTACCCTGTGACCGAAACGTACCTAATAGCATGTAATACCTCTATGAGCACAGCTATGATTGGATTTGGCATGGACGGGACAAGTCCCTGGATGTAGCCACATCAATGTTCAATGTTCTTGTATCAAGGAATTGGTCAGTTGGGCCAGATTTGGTGGATGCCTTCCCTGACACAATTCTGAGGAGAATTCCTTGTAGACTGGGATTTTAGCCACTGCTGGTAGACCCCTATGACCATATTCTTCCACACACCTGCAGATTCAGCTACTTCCTTCACACTATGGTCTTTGGCCACGCCCACATGCTCAGTCACTCCTTTTAGCCAATCATTAACATCTGCTCTGGAGCATTTACCACACATGAAACGGGACATTCCCTGCACTGTAGCACCTCTTCTCAATCTATGGATCCCGTCACTCACACCCCACAGGTATTTATAGCCCCATCATCCTCATGCAGTGCCATCTTCAGGAGCCTGAAGGTACTACCACCTTAAACACACAAGGTGACTCACATTTTTGTCTGCTGAGCTTAGTTTATAGTCTTTAAGGGGTCAGTCTGGCCAACTTGAAAAGTTTTGCTGCATCTGTTGTTACTATGCTCTTCTCAGGCTGTCCTCATACAGCAGTGTTGCAGTAGTCAGGAGGCTACACGACTCCAGATTCCTTAAAGTCGACAGATAATGTGAGTCAACGTTGTCTAATTGCTGATGACATCATAAATAAAACCACCAAAGAAGGAAATGATTAGCAACAAGCTTTCAAATCTGTGTCGAAGCCAAACTCCATTTCTCCAAACTCCTTTCCAACAAAGCCTTGATCAACCCAGAGACGTGAATCCTAGAATTTTTGCAAATTTGTGTTTTTTGTACAAATTTGTACATTTGTATAGAACCCTAGACAAGACGTGTCTCTGTGGCGGAGGTCCAGACAGCTAAACGAATTTACAGCTCAGTAACTTGGTGAAAATAAGAGTAACTGACTTCAAACTTTATAGGGTGTTATGCTCCCTCTCTAACTCTCTGACTCTCACTCCCTAGTTTTATTGTGGCTCTCTGGAGACTGGAGATAACAATGTTCAGCATCTGGTTTTTGAAGCACTGAAGCCTCTTTACTAAATATAATACCATTGCCCAGTGCCCACTCTTAATTAAAGCTTCCCTTCGTCTCAGGAGACATCCTCCAAAGTTCAGTTTTAGAAGCTGGTTTAGCATCTGCTTCTTCTCACCATCCAAATGACCCCAAACACATTCAGTTATGTTCGGTGGTCAGTCCATTGCCCTATGAACGCCAGCAGCGTCTTTGTTGGATGTGTTTGCACTCCATCACTTAAATACAGCTTCTCTTCTTTTCAGGAGACCATCTCCAAAGTTCAGTGTTGTCATGCCCCTCACCTGTCCCTAGTTTGTAGCTCCGCCCCTTCCCAGGTGTTCCTCGTTAGTCCTTGTTGTTTTATACTCCCTGGTGTTCCCTTTGTTCTGGCTTAGCGTTTTGTCTCTGTGTCTGTTGCTTGTAACCCGGTTCCCTGTCATTTCACAGTTTTCTTGTTTCTTTGGTTTTGTTTTCATTTCTTTTTTATTAAAGAGCTGCATTTGCTTCCTGCTTCCAGGGCTTGTCCCCACGTGACACAACGTCCTTGTTGGATGCGTGTGCACTCCTTAACTTCTCTTCCTTTCATGAGATCAGCTCCAAAGTTCAGTCCTAGAAGCTGGTTTAGCAGACAGAAGAACCTATTGGGTGCTATTTCAGTCAACCTCTATAAATTATGTATGCACATGTTGCTAGATTTTACGCACAACTTTATATATCGTTGCTGTCCAAAGAAAAACAGGTATCTCCAAAAAAGCATCTTTACAGGAGAAGCCAAAAACCTCATTTCATTTGAATGGAAGTCAATGGAACCAGACATCTTTCCAAGCAGTTTTGGGCCATTTCTGTTGGTCCATTCTTCATGGAATTCCCACACAGTGTAAGGAGCAGCTCATGTGATCAAATGAGGCATAAAAGTAAAAATCAACAAAAATGGAGATACATGTTTTTCTTTGGACAGCGGTGATATGTTTTTGACACGTTCATTTGACTTTCAATTGCAAGTTTTAGGTACCCAATTCAAAATGACTGCCCTGCTTTGTAATATCTGTGGTTCCCCACAGATAGCAAACTTTGTCAACCATCTCTGAAGAACATTCAGTATTAGTTTAGCAAGAAATATTAACGTAACATTTAGTACCAGAAAAGTTCCTTAGGTTATGGCATTGCAGTAAAAACTTATTAACTGTAACAAATTCATTAATGTTTTGTAGTTTGGCAAATGTCCCACCCTATGAAGTTTCCCACCGAACCTTATAAGATTATAGGGCGTTTTGCTCCTCCTCCAACCACACATGACCTTTATTGTGGTCCTCTGGAAACCAGAGATAACATTCAGCATCTGATTTTTGAAGTACAGAAGTCTCAACAGCTAAATATAATATCAGTTTTTAGTGTCTTCTCTTGAACTTAATTACAGCTTCTCTACTTTTCAGAAGACCACCTCCACAGTTCAGTCCTAGAAGCTGTTTCTGCTCCCTCTTAGCATCCAAATAACGCCAAACACATTCTGTTCGGTGGTCTGTCCATTGCTCTGAGACCACCAGCATCTCCTTTGTTTGATGTGTCTGTCTCCCTTTCTCAGTGAGGAGCTTCTTGAACAGCTGCACATCCTTTCAGACCTCTATAGCATAGATGTCTTATCACAGTGGAGGGATGGATAGAGAAACCTGTGGATGTTCTCAGATCTGAAGCAAGAGTGGAGCTTGATGTTCTCCTCCCTCCCAAAGATTAAAGTGCTGGTTATCTAATGGGGTCAGTGTTGGTGGGTCTACCAGGTCTTCCAGGTGGTTGTTAGGGATCCCATTTTCTTTTTTATTTATCATTCTTTGATTTTCTTCTTCTTTACCCAAATGAACCATCTTCAACAACAGATGTCTCATGTAAAATGAATAACGTTCAAAATCTGACTTAAAACAAAAGAACTGTATACCTGTTGTTCATAAAGAACTCTTGAAGGTGTAGCGTTTGTGTGTTGCATATGGCTTTTTATGAGATTTTGAGAGAAGGATGTTCATAATTCCAACACAGCACTCCGTAAGGTGGCCAATTACATTTCTCTCCCGCCTTCACTCCGAACAGGCTATGTGAATTGAACATTGTCCACAGAGACTTGCAGCCAGGCGCATTATGTGCCTCTTAATGGCATCAGACCAAGTGGCTTTCTTGTGGCATCACCTGCATTTTCATAGCAGCCTCAAGCGAAGTGCAGTCATTCCGGATTTGGCAAGCTGTTCCGTACCGCTGAGATGAGAATGCCAGAAATCTCTCTTCTAACCAGCGCAATTACAGAGAGCGGAGCACACAACCACCCCAAGTATTTCAAAACGCCACGCTCTGAGTTTCGTAGAAAGTTTCTTTTCATAATAAGTAAAGATGAAAAAGTAGGAAAGGGAAAATGAGGACCAGTTTTGGACCGGATCCATGCGCGAAACAGCCTGCAGTAATCAGGGTGTCCTGACGGTGCTCCCGTGGTGCAGTGCTGTTATTAACTTCAACGGCAACACAGCTTTTGGCTCAAATGTGTTAGTCTGGTACTTTATTGCCTTTTAGAACGAGGGTTAATATCACACAATAATGATGCTATTTAAATTCTTATCTGTGCGCCAATGTTTCTACTCCAATACTCCAAGCAGGTCTTATGAACACTCTGTCATCAGGTTCTCGTTTGTTTTGACAGGGCACGAATCTAAAGGTGGTGGGGTCCACCATGCTGAGGACCCACTGCAGTTTGCGTACCGGGAGAAGGTGGGAGTGGAAGATGCCATCCTCTATCTTCTACACAGAACTCACTCTCATCTGGACAAGGGGGTGGTGCTGTGAGGGTCATGTTCTTTGACTTCTCCAGTGCCTTCAACACCATTCAGCCCCTACTACTGAGAGACAAGCTGATGAAGATGGAGGTGGACATGCACCTGGTCACCTGGATCACTGACTACCTCACTGGGAGACCACAACATGTCAGGATCAAGGACTGCTCCTCTGATACGGTGATCAGCAGCACAGGAGCACCACAGGGGACTGTTCTCTCTCCAGTCCTGTTCACCCTGTACACATCGGACTTCAAATACAACTCGGAGTTATGCCACATGCAGAAGTTCTCTGATGACACTGCAATCGTGGGGTGTGTGCGTAATGGCCAGGAGAGGGAGTACAGAAGCCTGGTTGAGGACTTTGTGGAGTGGTGCACTACCAACCATCTGAAGCTGAACATCACCAAAACCAAGGAGATGTGTATAGACTTCAGGAGGTCCAGGCCCTCTCAGCAGCCAATCTCCATCAAGGGGGTTGATGTGGAGGTTGTCAGGTCCTACAGATACCTTGGTGTGCACCTGGACGAGAGGCTGGACTGGTCAGTAAACACTGACATAGTCTACAAGAAAGCACAGAGCAGACTGTACTTCCTCAGGAGGCTGGGGTCCTTCAGGATCTGCCAGAAACTCCTCCTGATGTTCTACCAGTCTGTGGTGGCCAGCGTCCTCTCAGGCAGTATCAGCAAGAGGGATGCTGGACGACTCGACAGGCTGGTGAGGAAAGCTGGTTCTGTGCTGGGACTAGAGCTGGAGTCCTTAACACCACTGGCAGAGAGGAGAGCCCTCAACAAGCTGCTGAACATCATGGACAATGTTCACCATCCTCTGCACACCACGATCATCAGGCAGAGGAGCTCATTCAGTGGCAGACTGCTGTCCCAGTCCTGCTCCACTGACAGACTCAGGAAGTCTTTTGTCCCTCAGGCCATAAGACTGTTCAACTCCTCTCAGCACAGCAGATGAAAAAGTGTGTGACACTCTTTCATTCCGGTCCCTCCAATGGACACACCCCCATCTCTGCACACACTCCCTCCTAAATGCCCCCCTAAATGCCCTACATCTATTTATATTGTATTATTCTACTCCATTCTGTACTGTTTACACTTTTTGCACTGATAATTATTTATATTACTGCGTATTTGCACTGTCTGTATGGCTGAAAACAGCCATCTTCTTAATTTGCTTAGCAAACGGTATACCATTACCTCCATCTATACTTTACACTTTACACAGACACTAATGACTCTATTTTATACCTTCATACTTTATATAGTATTGTCTCTATTTGTACAAATCTATCTTTCTTCTGTTGTTACTTCTGTATAGTTTGTTTGTATACCTGCTACTGGATGCCTTGAATTTCCCTCTGGGATCAATAAAGTATCTATCTATCTATCTATCTAAACAGATAGTTAAAGAACCTGTGCTAGTGGAATCATGACTGACCATGTAAAGATAGCTGTCAGCATTGCCATATCTCTGTTTTTACCAAACCAGGTACCCTTGATGTTGTCCTTTGCCCTCAACATTGTGAATTATAGAGCAAGTGAACTGGGCCAAAGTTACTTGGGAAAGTCTGGCTGCATTAACTAACATTAAATGTAAAGTATAGAAATTTTAAAAGTATAAAAGATTGTCACGCTTCCGGGCATTCCTGCTCCTCCCGCTGTCGTGAACTCCACTTCCCAGAGGACATTGCTTGATGACGTCAGCTCCACATGCTCGCATGCGGACGTGCCAATTCGTTTACGATCACCTGAGTTCTAGTCAGCTGACTCAATGTGTTTGTGTTTTCAGATACTCTTCGCGAAGCTTTGCCTATCTTATAGCAATTCTGGTTATTTCCGGTTCTGACTCTCGTTTGTTTCTTGGCTACTCTTTTTGCTATCCCCTATATCTGTTTGTGTTTGTTATCTGGTCTTTGAACTCTGCTCTGGATTATCTACCCTTCTTTAGCTTTTCCCTTTAAACTTGGTCGGCTTCGCTGACTGCTTTCTCCGGTGTCCGTCCTGTGCCTGTCCCTGACTACGCTTTCTTCCTTCCTCGTTATCTGGTTTGTCATTATTGCTTATCCTGTGTTTTTATAATAAATCTACTTTGTTTTTTAAACTCTGCAAACGTCGATCCAGAGACTTTTTCCTGACAAAGATATAGATGTTTTCCATCTCCTTCAAAATTAAGATTTGGGGACCCAAAATGTTGTTCTGACAGGAGTGATTTCTCATGGCTATAATATAATAATATCCCAGTTAATCTATTCATAAACTGTGTCACTGTGTGTTTTCACCCTGTATGTTCTTTGGGGTTTTGTACTGCATTGTTGCTAAAGTTGCCTGTACCTTGTGGAGGAAAGCACATATGCAACGACCAGAAGAACCTTTTTTTTGGGTGCTACTTGAATCATTTATGCAAATTTTGCTAGAATGTTTTTGAAATAGCAATTTGGCTTCCAGTTACAAGTTTTTAGTTCAAAAAGATACTACTTTAATATGGCATGATTGAAAATAACTGCTCTGTCTTATCCACTCTGTGGTTCCACTCAGATAACAAACTTGGCGAACAATCTCTAAAGATCATCGTATATTAGTTTAGTAAGAACTCTTGAAGTGACTTTCAGTAAACATAGGAAGCAAAAATAATATTTTTTTGTGAATGCTTTGTTGTTTGGCATGCGTTCCACACTCAATCTAAAATGAAAATTGGTTCTGTTAATTTATTTGTGTCAATAGGGCAGTGGTCCATGCAGTTCTGGGCATTTCGTGATATAAGTGTCCTGAACTCAATCAATGGAGGTGCATTGCCCCAGTACTTTGAAAGGTGGTAGATCAATTGCCGGCTACTCCCACTGCCCATAAGAAAGGTTTTAAAGTTATATGGAAAAAAATACCATTGCCAAAAAACCCAAAAACCTGCATTTCTATTGATTTTTAAACACACGGATTGTTGGTTGTCTCCGATAAGACAAAACTGGATTCATCACTGTTAATGAGCGACTGCCATTCTGGGTCTCTACATGACACTGGAACTACAGCATTGCAGTCTCTGGCAGCATTGATGTGGTGTTAAGGGCAGTCGTCGTAACGGTCTGCATGCATGTACTCCTGCATTGTGCAGCCAGGATGATTCATATAGGGCATCACTGCTCACTGAATGCCTACACTTGTGGCTGTTGCTTTACTCTGCAGATGACAGTTTGTTGGTTCTTTCTCTCTGTAGTTTGCATAGAACTCCCACATCCTTCACGTCACTGGTGCATGCCTTCTTCCTTCCACTGCTGCCAACAGGGTGGTATGGTTGTATCTGCACAACTGACATGATGCAAAATATGTCCATAAGGCCATCCTACTTCCTGGAGCCCTACGATGTGGCCCCTCTCTAACTTCTCCAAATGCTTAAACTGCTTTTGAACTCTTCTCTGAAAAACATCACTTGCAGAGGATGCTGCCAACAAAACAGCATAGTCAGAATGAGTCAGAGTCAGAATGAAAAGCATGCGCAACAGGACGGCCCGTCTTGCTTACGTCCCATGCCGAGCATGAAACCTGAATCATTCACATGTCTTGCAATGTCAAACCCACCCACCACGTTTTATTCCTGTCGGTTTATTGATCCTGGGTGCAACTTTTGTTGGATGATGAGTGTATATGGAAATCCAAAGAGTTAATTGGGGTTCACAGATGCCCCAGGGCCCCATAAGCACCAACATTTTCAGTGTGGACTATTCCACTCGCTACGCATTCCTGTGTGACAATAAGTCCTGAACAGAATTAAATCTCAGCCCATACGCCATAAGGACAGAATAACACACACCCTCTCACTCGCCCGCACACACTCACACTGTCAACACCATGACCATGATGGATCCCCCTCATTTTCGGAGCTAGGATCCGATAAAGCCAGCATCCGTATCTGAGCCTGCGCTCTGGGGCCCAGCGTTCTCTGATTACACCTCAACGTCCCACAGCAGATGTAGCCGTGGAAGCCCCTCCTGGCCTGCCTCGGAACACTCCTGCTTTCCCCACCGCTTCTGAGCTGCAGCCTTCAGCCTCAGGCACCATCGCATCCTCATGCTAGCATATGGAGGAGTATGGGTAATAGAGATTTAGTGTCGGGGCCATGGCCACTGGAGGGAATAAGGAAGCTGTAACATATTGCTTTGGGTAAATGAGGGGGAACCAGGCGAGGGAAAAGGAGCCCACCGCTGGGCCACCATCTTTGGAGACATCTGATCACCCAGCAGAGAAAAGAATGGGTGTGCTGAAGAAATACTTCACCCAAATTGCTAATGTTGCTAACGCTGAATAAATACAGGCCATTTTGTGTGTTCTCACGGATTACACTAACTGGCGTCTGCTTTTCTGAGCAGCATTGTCCTTTTTTCGGCCTAACTTGAGGTACGAGACAATACTACTGTTGTTCTTTCAATCTGATACTGAGAAATGAGAACTAGTATTCTGATATTGATACCAAACCTTTCAGAAGTCTTTTTGTGTAAATGTATATGAAGCAAATGTTTCCACAGTTAGTCAATGCAGGCAGCAGTCATTTCCTGAAAAAATGCAGAGTGATTGCAGAGCTGACTGTTGTTACGGTGTTGTGAAAAATGAATGGGAATCTATGGAGGAATGAAGGATGAAAAAACGACACATAGAGGAGTGCGCATCTGAATGGTTGTGGATTAGAGTTTGGGAATCTGCCCTGAATGAGTACATGTAGTTTGGTGGCTGTAGGTTACAGGACACAATAGGGTTTAAGCAGGGGTGAAAATGAATGGGACTTAATGGGAAGAGCGAGCGATTATTAAACAAAAAATAGATGAGTGTGTTTCGCTAGCAAACATGGCAGCCCAATGCCGTACTGAGAGACTTTACTTCTGTATGTGTAGCTCAATAAATATTGTTCATATCAGTCTAAATGTATCTTATATACTTATACTTTATTGATCCTGGTAAGCTTTATCTTCCTTCCCAACAGCACTGCACTCCCACACCTCCTTCTATGCATGCAACCAAACTGTAATCTGTGGTGAACTCAAGATACCTGGATGGTGTTCCACTCCAGTCAGAGGCCGTATTTGAAATGGTACACCACTATAGCACACACTGTATACTTCAGCAGTAGGTACTGCACACTGTATACACCCCCTGTGTGTGGTATACAGTACAGTAACAAGTTCTGACCTACAGTGTAGTATACTAATACAGTCACATGACCAGTTACCTCACATTTACCTCAGAGCTGTTATTACTGTATCCACTGTTTAGAGCTAGCTGCTGCTAACACTGCTCAGTTCACCTGAACTACGGTTAGGAACCCTCGGCTGTTTCACTCTAAAACTGATCCTCTAAAGCGAGTTTCTCATTTATTAATCTTCAGACCTGTATATTTAACTTTCTAAGGCTCATTCTGATGAAAACACACCCCACTACAATCACTACACCCACATTTACCTCAGAGCTGCTATTACTGTATCTCCTGTTTAGAGCTAGCTGCTGCTAACGCTGCTCCGTTCACCTGAGATACGGTTAGCCTAGCTGTTAGCTCCCCTCGGCTATTTCACTCTAAAACTGATCCTCTAAAGCGAGTTCATCTTTTATTAATCTTCAGACCTGTATATTTAACTTTCTGAGGCTCATTCTGTATTACCCGCCGCCATTTTCTCTGGCTGAAGCAGGCTGAGAGCTGGGGAGGCGGTGGTGGATGATTGGTAGAACACCGTATCTTTAGTGCACTACAAATATTCAGTTTAGTTGCATACAGCATATTACATACTATTTATAGGCAGATTTATTGCAGGAGTAATATGTAGTAGAGTTTCTAGTATAAAATTATAGCTTTTTTCAGTAAAAAAAATTAAGCTGTATTAGCTAGCTAACATACTCCACAAACTACAGGCTAAGCAGCTCTTTTAGTGGTCTTTTCAATTTGTTTTGTATAATAAAAGTCTTGGTATTTAAATAATGTTGGCATACTTTTATGTTAGCGGTGGTTACATTTTGAATTAGAAACTAAAGTCAGTTTTCGACCATATAGAAGCCTATGGAAGGTTCCTAATCTAACCTTAGGTAGCATGTCATCCAAACAAAGAACTAGCCACACTTTACATAACATATTCATAACACATATCAATGAATGTTAATATATTCATTATGTGTACATGTTTTCCATTATGCATGTTTTACAGTATGTAGTGCTGTGTCATTTTACTGACACTTTTTCCCCAAAAAATATATTTATAATTTACAGTTACAATATTTGGATAAACTGTATAATTGTCAGTGAAATCTGGACCGGTAAAATAAAAATGACCTGGCTTTACCCCTTTGGACAGAATGTGCAATGACACTTTGGGCAGTTTTTATCTAGACCTTCAACTTATTCTGAACTTTGTTATTCTTTCTTTTTTTTTAGTACTTGTCATCTATACTTTTGTATTGTGCCATAGGGGCACATTCAACAACTCATACTCAACGTGTATCCAACGTTTAAGTGTTTTGGGATTGAAAACCCAGCCAGGCTTTTTGTTTAGTGAGGTTTCTCCTGACTTATAGTTCTGAAGAAAGCACACGTATAACTGTGCTAACTTAGTAAGTTAACTTAATAACTTAATAACATTTCCTAAACACTTTCCTTTGTTTAGCCTGTTAAATTAACCCTCTAGTAAAATAGTTTTCTTTGTTCCAGAAGACATAGTGCAACACACAAATGAAACACAAACAAATAATTAAAAAAAAAAAATCTAGACTAAAAAAATGTCTGTCTAAGCACTTTCAGTCCAAAGAGGTAAAGCCAGGTCATTTATATTTTGCCTATCCAGAAATAAGACTTTTCCCTAAAAATAATACTTTTTTTAATAATAGGACTTTGTTTTTTTTTTATTCGCAGTAAAATCACAGTAAAATGACATAGTACTATAGTATTATATATATTATATATGATGTAAAATAATTATACTCTACAAATCTTGACTTAAACATTCCTAAATATGTAATAAGGAGTTATAATGTAATAATGTTATGAATGTGTTATGTAGACTCCTTTCAAGTAAAGTGTTACTAAAAAATATGTATCTTAATTTTTGTTGACTTTTACTTGCATCATTTGAACCCAGCAGCTGACCCTAACCCTAACCCTAGATGAATGGACCAACACAAATGGACCAAAATTGCCTAAAGGACAAATCTCTGGTTCCATTGACTTCCATTAAAAAATTAAATTAGGTTTTTGTCCTCACCTGTAAAGTCACCACATTGGAGATACTTACCTCATTATTAAATATATCTCTGAATATATCTAAACTATCTCTGATTCCTAAAATGGAAATACCTTCCTTTCAGGAAAAGTTAAAGTTGAAGAAATCTCTAACAGACTTGTCTTGCCTCTCGGCCTGTGTGTTGTGTGTGCTGTACTCAGCAGGTTGTGCAGGTCAGGGCGTACCAAACCTGGCCCGAATGACAGCACACTGACAGATAAGGAAGCGGCTCGCCCGGAACGTACACAACATCAGAAGGGCATGCCGAAACCAGACATCGTCTGTGCTCTCACCTGAAGCAGCCATGCCGCACCTGTCCATCAACACGGCTCGTTCAGACTGGCCGCAAGGCCCATCGCTCATTACTGACAGGAAATATAGAGTTAAAAGTATTTTAGCTCCTGTCTTCTCCCCCCACAAGGTTGTGCAATCGTCATGCTTCAGAAGGCCTCAACCACAGAGCGAGCGCGCTGGATCGCAGATAGTCACAGCAAATTGAATTAATGCTTCTGCAATTGCGTACTTCCCCCGTTTTGGAGGATAATTGTTGCAACTTTTTTCCTCCTCCTAGCTGCTTTCGTTTTTCTCCCCCCCACCCCCCTTTTTTCTTTTTCTTCCCTGCAGCCTCTGCGGCTTTGGCTCGGCCTAGCTCGGGTTATTCGCTTTTCAGCACCAATGAGGCTCATCACGAAGTGGCTGTTTCAGTTAGAGAAGTTTTCCTTCATGCTGAAACGGTACCCTCCCCGCGGGCTCCTCCTTTGAAACCCCCCGACCCTCCCAACTCTCCGTGCGGAATCAACGTGGGCCACGAAATGCGAACCAGACTCCAGAATTCGGGGATTTCGGATGCTGAAGGTTATTATGGCAGCTGGCCCACTTCCTGCGAAGCACCTCATTAACATTAATGCATGCAAATGAAGGGGTTGATATTGGGGATGGGGGTGGTTGATGGGAGGTGTTGTTGCTCGAGCTGTAGATGGGTGATATCATCCCTTTCGCTTACCCTGAACCATTTACAGCAGCTACTTGTAATGGACGGAGGATTAAGTCTACGGTGGGGTCAGCTTGCTGTTAGCTCTTCTGGAGCCGATTAGCGCTAGCGTCCTTCCCCAGAGGCCTTCAATGGCTTGGCTTATTCCCCATTAGCTTTGTTATCTCTTGATACGCACTGCCTTATCTACACCGAGATAGCGACTGTGGTTGTGGGCAGATAGCGATAACTATGCAAACAGTAGCAGCCGCTAGACACTCACATACAAAACTACGTACACATCCCTCTCGCTCTCGCTCTGCCGCTTTCCTCTGCAAACACATTCCCCTTCACTCCTCCAACCACAACAATCCTTCCTTTGTCAAGGATGATTGATGACATGTTGGAATTTCATTCATGGACTTCTGTGTTTTGGAGTTGCTGGGGCGACCAGGTATAAACAGACCGTGGCGGGAGTATTGGGTTTCAGCCCTGAGCGCCGGGGAGAAACAACAGCGAGGGTCTCCCAGAGGTTAAACAAACAGTTATCACTGTTCTATCAGCAGATAATGGGTTGGGGAGGAATTATCTCTCACAAAATGTTTATTGTTCGGAAGCAAGATCGATCGGTGCTTTCCACGGATTTGCGCATTCCTCGTTTCTGATGAAACGCTTCCCTCCTATCTGAGATCAGCGGAACAATTTAGGCACAGCGGTATAAATTAGACCATCCATTTATTTGCTAGCGCTTATCATACGGAATTTATAAATGATGAGGAAAACGATGCACAGTGGCCGACCCTTGCGCATTAAAGGCCTGCCGTGGTTCTGATCCTCTCCCTCCCGCTAAAGGCAGAGCTCTTTAACTTCTCGTTGCAGGCCACGGCTCCGGGCTTAGAGGCTCCATTTGAGGGCGGGTTTGGGTTCAGATAAAAGCTGCTTGGCTCCATGATTTATTAACGCTCAGATATTAATACCTCGGCGCTTCTGGAGCACGTCTTGTTGACTCTCTGACTTAGGTCGAGGGTATTCAGAGGATTTCCTCAAAGCAGAAACATCCTGGCCATCCCTGCAGCCTCCCAACCCCCCCAACCCTACTGCACTCCTGTTCGCGCATGCACATGCCGGGTCACTGGGCGCCAAGAGCTTCTGGGGGATTTTTACTCATGGTTCTTTACAGAGGTCAGTCTGCAGCCTTGCCGTGTGGAGGTTTTGTTGGGCAGTTATTTGGAATTGCTCGAATTTCAAATGACAAACTCTGCTGTCAGATCCCACACAGATAACTGATGACATTGAGGGTGTGTTGGGTTAACACCAGGGCACCGAACAAGTTCACGCAATGGTTGTGAAAACTGGACGTGATCAGTGTTTTGCTGGGGATCATGAATTGTAATCATCCATATATGCTCCTGAAGAAAACCACTCATTTGAACTGACGTCAGTGACTGGACTGGGGTTGCTATAGCTACATTTAGCATTTCCAGCTATTTCACCACCATCACTACACAATTAATGTATGAACCAGAGTAACCTGGCCTTGCGTTAAAGCTGGAGTTTCCAACCCTTCTCAACTCCTGGCCCACACACCCCAACCAAAACAGACCACAGTCCTGGGTCTGGGTTCCCAAAAGCATCTTAGTGCTAAAGTTATCTTTGCCAGTGGAGAAAGAGTTCAGTGTGAGGTAGTAACACCCTTGTCAGGCCATCACGCCATCAGCCCATCGCAGTTGCACCAGTCCAATGCAAACACTTTGTCACCTAGGGGGGAAATTTAGCATCTCCAATTCATGAGGCCGCATGTCATTGGATTATGAAGAACATGCAAACTTTAGACAGCAAGAATGCCGGACACCCCAGGCGGGAATTAAACCCAGGGTCTTGCTGCGAGGCAACAATGCTACGCACTGCACCACCATGTCACCCCTCATACAAAACATTGATGAACTGCCTACAATGAAAAGATTAATGTTTTACACAAGCTTGCAGTGAAAGCGTCCATATCTAAGATAGCTGTGTTGGTTATGCTGCTTATCGTCGCTCTCCAAAGAAAAACACCTCCAAAACGGAAACTTTACAGGAGAGGCCAAAACCTTATTTAATATAAATGTAAGTCAATGGAACCGGACATCTTTCCAAGCAGTTTTGGGCCACTTCTGTTGGTCCATTCTTTATGAAAGTTTCACACAGTGTAAATAGCAGGTCATGTGATCAAATAATGCATAAAAGTAAAAATCAACAAAAATGGAGATACATGTTTTTCTTTGGACAGCGACGTTATGCATGTTCCCAGACTGGTCAATTTGAACTTAATATATTATATATAAACTTCACAAAAATAAAATGTAAGTGTTTGGGTAAATGTTTATAGTAGCAAAGAACTAGAACTAAAATACCTCTAAAACTCTGAAATTCAACTTTAAAATATGTAAAGTTACATGTAGCAGAAAAAAGTGTTGGTGGGGTCATGCTAACTTAGAGTTAGAGGCTAGGGTTATAAATTTTGGCCAGCACCTACTTTACTGCACTGATGGCACCGTTTGGGGGGCATTGGCAGTCAGATTTTGGTCTTGGGATACATATATGCGTCCTGCATATATCATAGGGATATGTGTCTTGCAGGATGTGTGTGTGATGCTGGTGGAGTGTGTCCTTCTTGGTGTGTGTGTGTGTGTGGCTCTTGATACATCACAGTCACTTGGGCAGATCCAAGACGTGCACCATGTCTTTAAAAGGACTCGACTTAATGTTGTGTGCATTCTGGTGCCTGTGCTCTTACCTGCTAACTGAACCTCAACACTCACTCTACTGTTGCAATGTGCAGTTAATGAAGATTGGCCACAACCTTAGCCATGAGACCTCCCACACAAAATGTTTGGTTATTCCAACCCCTGTATATGTGTGTGTGTGTGTGTGTGTGTATATAGTCACTGGGCTCCACCATGTCTTTAAAAGGACTCGACTTGCCTATTCTGGTGCCCACTTATCAACATTCACCTACTTCCACCACAACCTCACCAGTTTGGTTATCCAGTAGTCCGGATGGCAGAATCAACAAAATCCTTGATGTTCCAAGTCCTGTACAAATGATGGGGCCTATATGCCAAAATCTCTTCTTTAACTTCTACTGAGTTGTTATTCGTAGGATAGGCAACTTTACAGGAGGATGGACCAGCTTTCTTACCCTGCAGTGGAGCTGATAGAACAAGGTTTATTACTAAGCAGGTTTGGAGCGATTCTATTGGTCGGCCCGTCATGAATATTCACTAACCTGAAAGGAGAACTAGAGCTTTTACACTGTGCAGAAAAAGAGATCAAAGTTTTTACACCACTAAATATATATTAGAGGTGGAGATATGGAGGAGTATCATACTGTGTACATCAGGAGTAGATGTGGTGTATCAGGATACGGACTGGTTCAGATTCTCATCAGTTGTAGCTGTTCAGTGTAAGTCTGTATAGATCACCAACCACATCCATTTAGTTGGGTGTGTCTAAACTTTTACTGGTAGTGTATGTCATTTTGACTTCTAGGCCCTTGACACACCCAAACATCGCACTTCGGTGCGCCAAGGTAAAGAGATTTCTGCATTAGAGAGATAATCAAGCCTGTCTGCTATAATAACAACTCCTGGTAAACGATTATTGGATATCTGGGGAACTTGCTGAGTCATAAACAGTAGGTTTCCATTGTCTATGTGTATGTAAACCATCACAACACAACCACCGTGTCTGATAGGATAGCTTTCCAGACCTAAGACTGAATTATATTAGGTTCTACCGGGTTCAGGAATGTTGTCCTGGTGTTGGCTCTGCTGATTTGTTTCCCATTCTGTTTCCCGAGCTCTGGTTCAGCCTGTCACTGGGACGTTTTTCACTCCTCTACATGTCTAGAAAAAAACACACACAAAGCGAGAGTGGGTACTTTGTGTTTCCCTAGCGTGGGGCTTCATCACCTCAGGTAAATGACTTCTTGTTTTAATGGAAGGATGAAATAACCGCCTGGTAAAGTGCACCATTAAGAAATACGGCCGCCCACAAATAACAAAGGCCTGATGCAATATTTATGCCACTCCAATCCCCTGCTAATGCTGTTTCACCTTTATGTGCAAAGCATGCATGCAATTAGATTACTGCCTGCCTGAATCACTGCGCTAAGCATTTAGCTTCATATCCAGCTAAGAGCTTTTACTCTGTTAAGATACAGATTCAACTCTGTACGGGTTCATCTGTGGCTCGGCCTGGGTTCGTTTTTCGCTCTGTGTGTGTGATTTTGCTGAGACATCAGTGGCAAACAGCAAACCCAGCCCTGCTTTTGAAGGGGAATCCTGATTCATTTATAGCAGTTTATAATTAAATGGTTATGAAAGAAAAAATAGGGGATTGGTGCAAAATGCTCGGTTGTAGAGTAACTTGGAGAGTCCGAGTTTGATGTCCGAGTTTTTGTGCTGTATGTATTTTTCATGAATTGGTTTATGGTAGAACGGGACAAGACAACAGTACAGACAAATAATCACTATTCAGTTCTATTAATCAAATTAATTAATATAAAAAAATAAACAGTTATATTATATGTAATATTTCATCATTATAAAATAGGAATTTTGATATTATTATAAAATAAAATGTATATAATTACCAAGTCTGCACATATACATGCAAATATAGTCATTTTATTTACTATCCAAAACCACTTTGAGTTTTATATTCCACCAGCACAAGCTGCCCTTCTACACCACTGTGACTTTTTAATCTGGGCCTACAAGCTCACTGGAAAAAAAAAAAAAGAGTATGTGCCATACCTAGTAGCATGCCAGTGCACCAATAACAGCTCAGACTGGACTCTAGCTAGTCAGAGAATTGGTCAGTTGGTCCGGATTTGCTGGAGGCCTTCCCTGACACAATCCCGAGGAGAGTTTCCTGTAGACTGGGATTTTAGCCACTGCTGGTAGACCCGTATGATCGTACGCTTCCACACACCTGCAGATTCAGCTACTTCCTTCACACTATGGTCTTTGGCCACGCCCACATGCAGTCCCTCCTTTTAGCCAATCATTAACATCTGCTCTGGAGCGTTTACCACACATGGAACGAGACATTCCCTGCACTGTGGCAC
>JAMWET010002963.1:55000-110000 GCA_024036415.1 Prochilodus magdalenae | reverse complement strand
CTTTATATTCGGTGTATTACAGGAATAGCTCTCCAGAACCATCCATAGAGGGTCTTTTTTAGGGAACCGAGAGTGGTTCCTCTTTGATACCGCACTAAGAAGCCACTTTGGTAGAACTTTTTCAATGACTGGATTGGAAGAACTAGCCTGGTACATAAGATGAGAGAGTGTAAAGACCCCTCTTCATACTTTGATGGTTCCACAACGTATGCTGTGAGCCATGCTATTGAAGAACCACTTTGGCTTCCTTAAAGAACCAAGGGAATTTATGAGTATGATGGACATTTTAAAGGCTTGGAGAACCTTCTCATCATAAAAACCGGTCTTTGTATTACAGAAATAGCTCCCCAGAACCATCTATAGAAGGTCTTCTTTTAGGGAACCAAGAGTGGTTCCTCTTTGAGGCCGAAGTCACTTTGGAAGAACCCTCTTAATGAATAGATAGTTCTTTAAAGATTCAGTCTGGTAAATAAGACATGCAAGGTTTTTAAAGTTCATTCTTTGACAGAACCACCATACGTTCTTTGAACAATGCTACAGAACAACCACTTTTGCTTCCCTAAGGAACCGAGACATTTGTGAGTATGATGGACCTTCTAAAGGCCTAGAGAACCTTTACATTATATACAAGTTCTTTGTCAATTTATGGTTCTTCTTAGAGCCATAGGTTATGTGGCAGTTCTTTAAAAACTTTAAAATGCTCTTCACTTTTTCTTTATTTACAGAATTAGTTCCCTATAGAACCATTCATTGAAAGTCCATTTTGGGGAACCCAAAGTGATTCTTCATTGATGTTGCTAAATAAAAGCTGCTTTGGAAGAACACCTTTGAAAGGAATGGGTAGTTCAGAATGGATCCAGCCTTGTAAATAAGACGTGCGAGTGTGAAGAACCTATGTTGGAGATCACACTTTGAAGGTACCACAACTTTTCGAGCAGTGCCATAGAAGAACCACTTTTGGTCCCCTAAAGAACCAAAAGATTTGTGGGTATGAGGGACATTCAATGTCTTTGAGAGCATTCACAAAAAAAACGAAAAAAATTTTTTTTTGTCAATTTAAAAGTTATCCTTAGAACCATCAGATTATGTGGCGGTTCCTCAGAAACTCTGAAAATGTTCCTCACTTTCCCACACACCATTTACAGAACCTACTCTCCAGAACCATCCATAGAACGTCTTTTTAAGGAACCAAAAGTTTTCAATTAATGGGTAGTTCTGTAAAGATCCAGTCTTACAAATACGACATGTGAATGTGGAGAACCTTTTTGAAGTTCACACTTTTGAAGGTGCCACAACTTGTTCTTTCAACAGTGCTATAAAAGAATCGCTTTTATTTACCTGGAAAACAAGAGCCTAGAGAACCCTAACATCATCTTTTTGCCACTTTTTTAGGGGTTCTTCTTTAAATCATTAGTTTATGTAGGGTTCTTTAAAAACCTTTAAAAGGTGCTTTACTCAAATCTATAGAAAAAGTTTAGATGAACCAAAGGTGGTTCTTTTTTGATATTGCACAAAGAAGTCACTTGGGCATCTTTTGAAAAACTTCCACATAATGTAAAGGTTCTAAAGCAAAGGTTCTTTCCTACAGGAATGTATGTTCAAACCAAGAATCATGTCAGGATGTTTATTTTCAGAAAGTATTAAACTCATACACTCCTTTGTTTTTTTGTTTTTTTTTACTTCATAGCAGTTCTTTAAAGAACCATCTGTTAAAATGTTCCTTCGGGAACCCAAAATGGTTCTTCTACCTCCGGGTCATGAAAAGTTTTATTGTCTTTGATTTATTTTTGAATGTAATTGTAATTTTACAGAGATTTTACAGACACTCTACTAATTCAGTTCATGGCAACACCCCTCTGGCAGATATCACAATCCGCAAACCCCTTTTGTTCGCTGGAACGTCCCCATTTTTGTAGCCAGCTTTTCACCCACCTGTCTAGTTCTGTGACATTTTTGGGCCCTCTTGCATGCATAACATCTACCCTCAGAGGATCAAGCCAGGGGACTACGAGGGCCGTATAGAAAGCTTTAGTTTGCATTCTTGGGTGGATTTTAAGGCGTGTTTAGGATCATTGTCCTATTGTAGAAGCCAGCCTGTTTTCACCACCAGCATCTTGGCTGTGTCACATTTTCTTCCAGAATTTGCTGATAATTAGTGGAATCTATTTGATCTACCAGTGCCGTGTTTCCTGTCCAACTGGCTTCCCCACAAACCCCAAAGCATAACAGATCCACCCCCAGGCCTAACAGTTGGCACTGTGTTCTTTTCATCAAATGCAGCTCCAGTTGTTTTCCTTTCATACTGTATTGTGATTGTGGCCAAAGCAGTTCCATTTTTTCATTATCAGCCCACAGCACTTGTTCCTAGAATGCCTCTGGCTTGTGTAGATGTTTTTGCATACCTCAGATATTAATTTCTGTGATGAGAAAGTTTCCTACTGAGGACTCATTTCATTAAGATGATTACAACAGCACTGCAACACCAGCCCTGTTTTACTATACCTTCTTGCAGGTCCTGAGGATACAGGGAGTTTGTTTTACCTCACCGTTCAGTCTGAGAGTTTTCTTGGCCTGTAAGGTGACCTTGCCTTAACTTCCACAGTTCCACTTAAGTGTGATTTATGAATAACACTGTGGATATTAAAAATTGTGAGCTGGAAGTGAACCTTTATATGACATTCCTTTGCATTTTAGGCATTGATTAGGTTAATTCACTGACCCTCAGTCTATGACGGTTGAGTGTTAGGACTAGGGCTTGCACAAACAGATTTTTTCAAGTTGACAGTTATATGGTGAAAGCCTAGTCAACACTGACTAATCGCTGGTGATGACTTCAGGAGGCCAATTCTAAAAATCATCTACAGAAGCCCTGAATCACATTACTAATCACCAGGGAACCAGATATACAGACCTTGGATCCTCAAGAATTTGCACCCATCTTGTATCCATCACACCCTACATGGCTTTCTCAAGATCATCCATTGTGGCGAAGGTCCAGAGAGTCATAGAAATATAGAGTAACTGAAAATAAGAGTTTTACTGACTTTACAGGATTATAGGCCATGCCTACTGCTTTTCCACCATTGTGGTGCGGGTTTCTCTATGGTACCGCTATGGTACGCTAAGGTCCTGGCACCTGATTTTGAACCATTTAGTGCAGTTCCATCAACAATAAATAGCTTTGGAGCCCCAAAAGTTCAGTCCTAACTGGAAACGATGAACAGTAGGTTCCTCTACACGACCTGAAATGGCATCGGTGGGCGTGTCAGAGGGAAAAAAGAAGGCAACTATGGCGACCCCTAGTGGTCTGCTGAAGAACCTCTACTATGCCTTCTTATCACCTGTAGTTGATATATGCTGCTTTCTGGATATGAACAAACGTCTGCAGTAGCAGCACAAACGCTTGCAGGTAATCCATTCGCTCCGCCATCTTGTTACTACTGTTTACTATCGTTGTGCAACGGGCTTTGTTGATGTTGATGCCGTCTCCACCAACACATAAGCAGTACTCAGCACTGAAGATGACCCCTGCTATTCGGAGTCACTCCATGACAGTCTGGCACGACACCATTGCAGTCATTGGTGACATTGACGTGGTGTTAGGCGCCGTCGTCATAACTTTCTACATGCATGTAGTCCTGCGTCGTGTAGCCGTCTACCACTGGTGCTGGCAAGAACAGGATGACTAATGGAGGCTTCACTGCTCACTGAATGTCCGCAGTCATGGCTGTTGGGTCAGTCAGGTACAGCGATAAGGCCCGTCCTGGCCTACGTCACATCCACAGCCAAGCGTGAAACTTGAATCATTGACATGTCTCGCGATGTCAAACCTACACACCCGGTTTCGTTCCTGTTGGTTGATTCCTTCTGGATGCAGCTACTCCTTTTGTTGATGAGTGTATAAGACGTTACAACTGAGTATGTCTAAATCTTGGCACAGAATCAAAATTCTGATATTAGTTCAAAGGTAAAGCAGCTGTACATTAACATTAGCAGAGCTCGTTTTTCATTGTGTGATTTAACCAGGTGTGCCCAAACTTTCACACCCAGCTGTTTATTGCGTATTAGTCCCTCTCAGTATGGGCAGCCATGCTTTGCTGCTGCTTGTTTGCGTGTAAGGGTGGCTGAGGGTGCGCGCATGCATACGTACCCCCTCGCTAAGGTTACCACCGGCGGATTTTTAATCTACATGTAAGATGTGGCCTGGCGTGCCTTGTGTCTACTCAGCAGTATGCGGCGGAGTGTGATTTGGTGCAGTGGGCTGCATCGTATTGATTGGACGTGTCGTGGTGGGGAGTAGGCAGGCGACACACTGGTGACTTTGTTGTAGATGCAGCGGGGTGAGTGGTAAGTGTCAGGCTTGGCGTGATGGCCAATCATCAATCATGTGCTGTCAGGCTCTCACTCTCTCTCACCCCCACCCCCGCCCACACACCTCCTCTTTTTTTCCACCTCAATGATCACTCTTTGTTTAAAGCGCACAGTAAGGCTCCAGCTAGACCGCATGAACAAGCCCCAAGTTGTTTGCAGGTGCTATGCCTCACAGCTGTCAATTAATAAGGCCTGTCATTTCCATAACAGCCACGGGCTACGTTAAACGCAACACATTAGCTTAGCGTAACAGTAATGTATGTACACGTGACGTAGAGAAAAGACTGCTTGTGTGCGTGCAACTGAAAATGTATGTGATTATACACTGTTAGGCACGTTACACGCCTGCACGTCTCATCCTACACTCATCCTCCAAAGAGTAGTTGGAGTACTGATAGGAATGAAACTGGGTGGATAGGTTTAACATTAGCAAGTACAACCCTTATCTCGGTACCTGACTGACCCAACAGCCGCGACTGCGGACATCCAGCGAGCAGTGATGCCCTCCGTGAGTCATCCTGTTAGTGCAGCACCTTTGGCAGATGGCTGCACAACACAGGACTACATGCACACAGACCGTTACCACGACTGTCCTTAACACCACGTCACCGTCACCAAAGACTGCAGTGGTGTCATACGAGATTGACATTGGGGTGACTCTGAATGGCAGCTGGTCATCTTCAGTGACGAGTCCCGCTTTAGTCTTGCTGGAGACGACCAGCAAATCTGTGTGCGGAGGCACCGTGGTCAGCACCAAGGTGAACGGTTTGTTGTCACACGTCCTGAAGACGTGGTGTCACTCCACCTCCACCCCTACCGCACCATCTGCAGGAACTGTGTGAGGATGCTCAAGCTGCATGGAACAGATTATCACAGGACACCATTAGTAACCTGTACACCTCCTTATCGAAACATCTGGCGTGTTGCCATACTGAGAGACAGACTTCTGTATGTGTAGCTCAATAAATATTGATCATATCAGTGTAAATGTATCATCAGTTATTAATCCTGGTCACCTTTATCTTCCTTCCCAACAGCACCGCACTCCCACACCTCCTTCTGGGTGCAGCTGTTCTTTTGACGATGACTGTATAGTTGCTAAGCAAGCTGATTTAGCATGAAATAGCAATTAAGGGGTCCAAGCACTTAAATGAAGTAGTAGGCCTATTATTTCATTAAGAGGATTACAACAGCACTGCAACACCAGCCCTGCTCAACTATACCTTCATGCAGGTCCTGTGCATACAGGGGGTTTGCTTTACCTCACCGTTCAGTCTGAGAGTTTTCTTGGCCTGTAAGGTGACCTTGCCTTAACGTCCACAGTTCCACTTAAGCGGACTTATGAATAACATTGTGGATGTTAAAAATTGTGAGCTGGAAGTGAACCTTTATGTGGCATTCCTTTACATTTTAGGTATTGATTAGGTTAATTCGCTGACCCTCAGTCTATCCCGTTTGAGTGTTAGGACTAGAGCTTGCACAGCTTCAGATTTTTTCAAGTTGACGTTTGTATTGTGAAAGCCTAGTCCACACTGACTAAGCTGGTGATGACTTCAGGAGGCCAATTGTTAAAATCTTCTACAGAAGCCCTGAATCACATTACAGAATCACCAGGGAACCAGATATACAGACCTTGGATCCTCATGAATTTGCACCCATCTTGTATCCATCACACCCTACATGGTTTTCTCATGATCCTCCCTTTTGGCGAAGGTCCAGAGAGTCAGAGAAATATACAAATATATCGTGGCTGTCCAAAGAAAAACAAGTATCTCCAAAATGGCAACTTTACAGGAGAGGCCAAAAACCTCATTCGATTTTAATGTAAGTCAATGGAACCAGACGTCCTTCCGAGCACTTCTGGGCCATTTCAGTTGGTCTGTTCATCATGCAAATCTCACAGTGTATAAATGGCAGCAGCTGTTTTCAAATGATGCATAAAAGTCAAAATGGACAAAAATGGAGATACATGTTTTTCATTGGACAGCGACGATATATAAATTTGGCATTAGAAAATTCCAGCATGGTTTTAGCATGATATACCCAAAAAAGCAGGCCCATTGGCTGCCTCCTGAAGCATTTTGCAAATCTGGATGTATTCACTGTTGACACGTTTCTGTGCAGGGCATTAAAGTGTCAATTTAATAATGCCTCATAAAGTGTTTTACCGTCCTTGAATTATACCTTTGCTATCAGGAAATGACATGTTATAAATCAGACACCGCACTTTTAGCATTAACTCATGGTAGTTGCTCTTGCTTATATCACTGTAGAATAATAAATTTGCTCCCATTTTTGCTCCATCACCTGGAGCACGGTGCAGGAGACCTGCCTGGCTTCGGAAATGGGTAATTTATAGCCCTCATTAGAGTGCTGGAAGTCCGAGTCTACAGGCCACAACTGCACAACAATCTCTTTTATCAAACAATAAAGCAACAAACATGGACACAGTGTTTACACGTGTAGAGGAGTCTGCAAACCACATGTACATGCATTCCAAAACATCCTATAAGCACAAACTGTCCTATAGCTCTTAAAGAGCCTCCTCTACAAATGATCCTCCCCTTCTGAGAGCGGCTGGCTCTCAGGAGGGCACGACGAACATCAAGTGATTTCCAAAGAAAAAGTTTCTAATTGAGCGCGCGCACATTTGCATCTCCGAGCCCCTTTGTTTGTTTGTTGCTGCGTTATTTGCATGTGCCAACAGCTTGTGTAATTTGACTGGGGACTCCCAATTTGCCTGTAAGGCCGTGATCCAGGTTGGAACGTATTTTTCTCCCCCCTCTCTCTCTCTCTCTTTCTCTCTCTCTTTCTCTCTCTCTCTCTCTCTCTCTCTCTCTCTCCCTTTTTTTCTGTTGGGTAAAGCTATGGTCTCGTCAGCATAGAGCCAAGCCCCGTCTCCTCTCTTCCCTTTACCTCTCCTCTCTCTCCGCTCCGTTGCTGATCTCATCTCCATATATGAGCTGTTCTACACTCCTCCTGCCTGCCAGGATTAATTAGCCATATCCAGGTAAGGAAACTTCTGACAAAGTGCCAAGAGCAATAAACATTGATCATAGTCACAGACTTTTTACTGGCTCACTGGATGAAGAAGGGGAGGTGGTGGTGGTGGTGGTGAAGAGGGGGGCAAATGCGGGCTAGAGAGAGTGAGAGAGAGAGGGAGAGAGAATATACAGTTGCATTCAGATGCGTGTTTAGCTGAGCGTTGTAAGCTTGTAACCAGAACGAATTACAGTTCTCCATTTTTGCTTTTCCTTTCCAGGTGCAGTAAGACGAAAGGAAGCACTCCTTAAACTCTAAAGGACCCATAAGAGCACCCACCTTTCATTTCCCCACTCTCTTATCAAAGCATTTATTTCTCAATACTGAAAAATGATTTACAGGCTGTGGTTGCTACAGGCTGGACAAAGGAGGAATAACACATAGAGGAGTGCGGGTCAGTGCGGCTGTGGATTAGAGTTTGGGGGTCTGCCCTGAGTGAGTACATGCAGTTTGGTGGCTGTAGGTTAAAGGAAACAATAGGGTTTGAATGGGGATGGAAATGAATGGGACTCTATGGAGGGGAAGGAGGGTTGAACCAACACTGACTGCTTGGGCCTCTACATGATGAACCAAAAACAGGGTCTCTGGGGCAAGCGGAAGTACAGTAGGTGGGCGTGCCCCTCTCCTTCCCATCCATTCTTAATGGGGAAAAATTGGGGAACAGTGGATCCCATCAAAAAAATTTATACAAGCTCACCATTCCCGATCAGACAGAGAATTCTGAAGTTGGAATGTTGATGATATCTTGAAACTGCAGGACTAGTTAGCAGACATAACAAGTATAGCTAGAAGAAGAATAAGAAAAAAACAAAGAAGGAGAAGAAAAGGAAGAAGAAGAAGAAGAAGAATAAGAAGAAGGAGAAGAACAAGAGGACAAAGAAGAAGGAGAAGAAGAAGAAAAAGAAGGAGGAGAAGAAGAAAAAGAAGGAGAAGAAGAAGGAGAGAAGGAGAAAAAGAGGTTGACGAAGAAGGAGGAAAAGAAAAAGAAGGAAAAGAGGAAGAAAAAAGAAGAAGAAAATGAAAAAGATGAAGAGGAGGAAGAAGAAGAAGAAGAAGAAGAAGAAGAAAGAAAGAAAGAAAAGAAGAAAAGAAGGAGGAGAAGAAGAAAAAAGAAGAAGGAGACAAAGAAGAAGGAGGAGAAGAAGAGGATGAAGAAAAAGGAGAAAAAGAAAAAGAAGGAAAAGAGGAAGAAAAAAGAAGATGAAAAAGAAGAAAATGAAGAGGAGGAGGAGGAAGAGGAAGAAGAAGAGGAAGTAGAAGAAAAAGAAGAAGAAGATGAAGAAGAGGAGGAAGAAGAAGAAAAAGAAGAAGATGAAGAAGAGGAGGAAGAAGAAAAAGAAGAAGAAGATGAAAAAGATGAAGAGGAGGAAGAAGAAGAAGAAGAAGAAGATGAAGAGGAAGAAGAAGAAAAAGAAGAAGAAGAGGAAGAAGAAGAAAAAGAAGAAGAAGAAGAGGAGGAAAACGAAGAAGAAGAAGAGGAGGAAGAAGAAGAAGATGAAGAGGAAGAAGAAGAAAAAGAAGAAGAAGAAGAAGAAGAGGAAGAAGAAGAAAAAGAAGAAGAAGAAGAAGAAGAGGAAGAAGAAGAAGAAGATGAAGAGGAAGAAGAAGAAAAAGAAGAAGAAGAAGAAGAAGAGGAAGAAGAAGAAAAAGAAGAAGAAGAAAAAGAAGACGAAGAAGAAGAAGAGGAAGAAGAAGAAGAAGATGAAGAGGAAGAAGAAGAAAAAGAAGAAGAAGAAGAAGAGGAGGAAAACGAAGAAGAGGATGAAGAAGAGGAGGAAGTATACTGCTGGATAACCATATCAGCATAATAAGACATAGACTCTAGGGGGTTAATCCCACCACCCCTCCAGCCCAACCAACTAACCCCACGTAAACCCAGCCATGTAACTACGGAGCTGGACGCTGAAACCCAAAGACGACAAAACCAGAGCACAATGCAGCTCCCAAACAAAAACAGTAGAGCCTGTCCGGCTCACAAACACGTATGTGCAGAGGGGGAGGAACGAAAGGCAGAGCCCAGTAATGGAAGCCAGATGAGCTGACAGTAACGGATCCCACCATTAGATGCGGAGGGGGTGGAGGGTCAAGGCCAGGGCTGATCCTCAAACTGGGCACCAAGACAAACCTCTGAGAGGCGGTGCTGGGATGGGGAATGTCTTGTTTGTGTGTGAAGACCTCCACCTGACTGGAGGAGCAACCGGGTCGGGTTTGACAGGTCATGTGGGCCTGTATCTGTTCTGACCAAACGGTACGAATCCCGAACATCAGCCTTCATACAGAAGTCCAGAGAGGCCATGAGACGGAGTTGAGATCACAGGATGATTAAGATAAGAGACTCATGGCCTCTCTGGACTCTGGAGCTCATACTCATTATTTTATCAAGCTTATATTTTCCATAATATCTCCATTTTTTTTGTTTTTCAGTTTTTGACGTATTTTGAAAGTACACATTGCCCTTCACACTGTGTGCAGATTCCACGATGACTGGACCAAAAGGACTGGTCCAAAATGACTTGGAATGACGTCTGGGTTCCATTGACTTACATTAAAAGTAAAGTACGTTTTCCTCTCTCCTGTAAAACGAGCATTTTGGAGTTGCAAGTTTTGTTCTAGACTGGCTGCAGACGTTTGGAGGCCCCTACCAGTTAAAGTGTCATTTCTCTGGGCTTGTAACATCCTCAGTCACATGAAATTTACAGTCACTGGCCCAAATCCCAAAGCATGACCTAAAGACAGCCACGACGAACCAACTTCCTGTTCATCTCCCACTGAAATGAACAGGAGCTAATGCTAACAACACTCTCCGGCTCCTGTAATATCTCCATGAGGAGAATCGGGAACAGTAGGGAGGCGCTTTGCGGACTGGGGGAATCCCTGACCTCGGAGGGAGGGCCTGCACTTTACTGCATTTTCCACGCTGGGTACAAATGTGTCCTGTCCATGTGTGTGTGAGCCCCGCAAGCACGGACAGCTGGGATTCCGATCCTGAGCCGCTTTATGCAGTCTTGCAACACATAATGAAGTGAGCTACTACTCAACATGAGCCAGCCTTACATCGCACACACGGCCTGGCTTCCAGCGTCATCATCGCACAATCTAAACCAAATGTGCTCCGTCCGGCGCTCGCTTTGACGAAGCCTGTCGGCTCATTTAGAGGCGATATGATCAATTCACGTAGTTTACACGACATCCAAAAAATCCTTTATGATACATATACAATCACTCCAAAGCTCGCCAATGGCTGCACTCCAAGGTTATGTGGATGGTGGGGATGGGGGGGTTGGTTTTGGCACGTAATTGCAAAAGGGTACCAAAAAATGACCTCAGCCTAAACCTGTCAACACACCGTTTCAGCCCCCACCGCCGTATAATGTGATGCAAAGGGGGAAAAAAGGCAAAACCAATGTAGCAAGAAGGTGTTGGCAGATGTAGACTTAAGGAATGCGGCTAGAAGGTTATTTGCTGGAGAAAGTTCATCGTATTGAGAGTTTTGTTTGACGGAGGGGTGGGACAGTTTAGTCTGTGGGTTCTTATCAGTAAGCTTAATAGACCTGAATGAGGGAACATCTAGATGAGGGGTCTGATAAAGGGGGTGGGTGGGTGGGGGGGTCACAGCAAAACAAAGGTACGTTACAGTTGAGAGAATCAGTGGTTCACGCCAAACGCTGGGCAAACCTGAAAGTGACGCTAAGTGTGGTTTGCTTGTGCAGTTCTGACGGTATATCATCCGACAGGAGTGAGACTTGGTGGGTAGGTTCGACCTCGCGAGACATGTCAATGAGTCAACGCTTCCTGCTCTGCCGCGCATGTGACGTAAGCAAGGACGGGCCTTATCTCTGTACCTGACTGACCCAACAGCCCCGGTTGCAGACATTCAGCGAGCAGTGATGTCTCCATGAGTCATCCTGTTAGAGCCCTATAGAGATTATGGCCAAAAGTATGTGGACACCTATAAAAGCTGGTCCCAAATTCTAAATTCTGGAAGCAATAGCCTATCAGACTGCCAGAACCATGATTCCAGAGAACCTGTTTCTCCTGCTCCAGAGGCCAGTGGTAGCGTGCTTCACACCACTCCAGCCAACACTTGGCATTGAGCATAGATATCTTAGACCAGTGTGCAGCTGCCCAACCGTGAAAACCTGAAACCTGAAAGTGACGCTAAGTGTGGTTTGCTTGTGCAGTTCTGACGGTATATCATCCGACAGGAGTGAGACTTGGTGGGTAGGTTCGACCTCGCGAGACATGTCAATGAGTCAACGCTTCACGCTCTGCCACGCATGTGACGTAAGCAAGGACGGGCCTTATCTCTGTACCTGACTGACCCAACAGGCCCGGTTGCAGACATTCAGCGAGCAGTGATGTCCCCATGAGTCATCCTGTTAGTGCCAGCACCATTGGCAGACGACTACACCACACAGGACTACATGCACACAGACCGTTACCACGACTGTCCTTAACACCACGTCACCGTCACCAAAGACTGCAGTGGTGTTGTACCAGACTGTCACGGTGTGGCGAGTCCCATTTTTGTCTTGGCAGAGACGACCAACGAATCTGTGTGGGGAGACACCGTAGTCAGTGCCAAGACGAACGGTTTGTTGTCACACGTCCATGTCACTCCAACTCCACCCCTACCGCACCATCTGTGGAACTGTGTGAGGATATTCAAGCTGCATGGGATGGATTATCACAGGACACCATTAGGAACCTCTAAAGCTCCATACCGAGACGTCTGGCATGTTGGGTTAGCATCATGGCGCCCCGTCGCCATACTGAGACACAGACTTCTGTATGTGTAGCTCAATAAATATTGATCATATCAGTCTAAATGTATCATCAGTTATTGATCCTGGTAACCTTTATCTTCCTTCCCAACAGCACCACACTCCCACACCTCCTTCTGGGTGCAGCTATTTTAACTATTTCATATATATCTATAATGTCTAGCAGTTAAAGATATTATTGAGCTGGCTTTCTCCTTTAAAACATTCCACTGCACTCCCAGCGAGCAGCAGACTTTTTTTTTCAGAGGGTTTAGAGTGTGCATTAGCCCATTCATACCTGGGGGCCTATGAATAGAGCCCTCAGGTAAGCCTTGTTGAAACAAATCTAAGCTGCTAATGACACACACTGTGAAAATATTCACAGTTCATTTAGCTTGATGACAACTGCAGCCCCCTCTGCCCCCTCACCCGACTGTTTTCTGTATTAGTCATGCTTTTGGGCCTCTAACCTGCAGTGGGCAACGCTGTGGAAACAACCGCTTCTTCCAGCACGGCGTAAAGCATGGGAAAGCTATTGCTCTGATCTGTTTGTGAGATGTTATCTCAGGCAGCTGTGTTCAATACTGGAGAAGCACTCATGTGGTGAGACGGAGAGAAAGCCTGCATAACAACGTGCATAACATATTCCGTAGGATACCCTTGTATCTCATACAGTAGAGATTATACAGATCCCTATAGAGATTATGGCCAAAAGTATGTGGACACCTATAAAAGCTGGTCCCAAATTCTAAATTCCAGATTCTCCACTCTGCTGGGAACGCTTGCCAACATATTTTGTAGAGTCTCTGCAGGAATTTGTGCTCATTCCATCAAAATCCGTGAAAGGAGAGTCTTCCCCAAACAGTTGCTGCAATGTTACTAGCATTTAATGGTCGGAAATGACTCAAAGGAGCCCAAATCCTGAAAAACAGCCCCAAACCATTATCCCCCCTCCACCAAACTCTACTGACGACACTATGCTGTCTGGAAGCACCTGCCAGAACCAGACTGCCAGAACCATTATTCCAGAGAACCCGTTTCTCCTGCTCCAGAGGCCAGTGGTAGCGTGCTTCACACCACTCCAGCCAACACTTGGCATTGTGCATAGAGATCTTAGACTTGTGTGCAGCTGCCCAACCGTGTTTTGAACTCTTTCCATGACTCATTCTTTGGGTTTGCATGGTTTACTGCTTTTTGGCTGAGCTGTTGTTGCTCATAGTTTGTTCCCTTTCAAAGTAATAGCCCTCGCAGGTGACATGGGCAGAAATGTCACAAAATGACCTGATACAAAGGTGCCACCCCTGTGCCCATATGCCACACGTCATGTTTATAGTCACTGAGCTCTTCAGTACGACCCATTCTAATGCAGGTGTTCGTCCATAGAGACTGAAAGGCTATGTGCTAGATTTTACATACGTGTTTTAAAGACCTGTCCACAAACAGCCACGACGAACAAACTTCCTGTTCACCCCCCCTGAAATGAACAGGAGCTAATGCTAATCTCCGGGTGCTGTAATATCTCCATGAGGAATATCGGGAACAGTAGGGAGGTGCTTTGTGGACTGGGGGAATCCCTGACCTCGGAGGGAGGGCCTGCACTTGTTTTAAAGACCTGTCCACAAACTTTTGGCCATTCTGGACTGTTTCGATTGGCCCATTTATCAAGGAACATGTTTTCAAATTGTTGACAAACCATTTTGTGAGATTTAAATACCTGTAAGAACACGTTCCTTAACATACGTGCATTGAAAGATCTGTTGGGCAAAAACAATTATTTTGTTTTTCATAATTAATATTATAGAAACAACCTATCGTTGCTGTCCAATGAAAAACATGTATCTCCATTTGCACTTTTACACATCATTTGAACACATCAGCTGCTGTTTACACTGTGTGAAAGTCTCATGATGAATGGACCAACCGAAATGGCCCAAAAGGGCTTGGAAAGCCGTCTGGTTCCATTGACGTCCATTAAAATGAAATAAGGTTTTCGGCCTCTCCTGTAAAGCTGCCATTGTGGAGATACATGTTTTTCTTCGGACAGTGACGATATATTCATCGCACTTCCGGAACGATCCCTTCAGAAAGGCGGGTAGCCGTTTTTCACTTTCTGAAAAGCACCTAACCTCCATTTGGAACTTTCCCACCTATCCTAATGCTGATATTCAAGCAAGTTCCACACACTCCAACACTCGAGCCTCCTAATGGGTACCACGTTCCAAATGAGGTTCTCTTCTCCCAACACCATGCCGATTAGGCCGCTCTCCTGTGTCTGAAACATACCAACAAGAACGGAGGAACGTAAATGAGCTCTGGCACCAGCGTATGGTAATTTGCCATAATTAGTACAGCTTGATACCAGGGTGCGCCGTAGCCGCCGCAGATGATCACTCCTGCTCCACAAAGCTGACTTTGTATGGCACGGGTCCATCGCAATAATCAGTAATTGCTCCCTAGTTTTTAGGAGGAGAAAAATGGGGACGGAAAAAAAAAAAAACTTCAGCGCCCATTACACTGTCCACCAGCAGCTTGATAACGCCACATTACTGAAAATCCTTCACCAACTTCTATATTGTGGCAACTCAACACCTGTTGGGTGCAGCGTTTTCATCATCTGCTTGGAATAAATTGTAGTCATCATCATAACCATAATCACAGTAATAAAAAAGCCTTCATCCTCATGCCAAATTACTGTGCCATTTGATTTACAGTAATTGAGCAGGAGGAGGAGAGCACAGCGCGAGGATATCTTGACTCACGGAGCGCGAGCCCGTATCACATACACACCTGTGTGTGCCTTACACCTGAGAATGGTGAGGCCCAGATCTGATATACAGACATTCCCCCCCTGGGCAAACAATGACTAACATTGTGGCATGTATAATGCACCAGGTGTGCAGGATCCTGAGAGAGTTTTCTCATTAAAAGAGGGAGGGGGAAAAAAAAGGCCTTCATTTTCATAAATTAGGCTTTAAGAGCATTACGCGTAAACGGGCAATATCGGTACATGACATATAATAACATTCATTTTCAGATCATTCCGGACGTTCTCACGTTATTAGGAATAACGACGAGGCCAGGCTGCTCAGGAATGTTCTTGAGAACTTTAATAGAGAGGAACCGTCGTCATGTAAATGATTATTATTTTTTACAGTCATTTTTTTTAACCCTCTGGTTACACTGAATGACTTTTCACAAAGCAGAATTCCAGACATACAATAAACACAAACGATCAAAGACCTCAACTCTGATCTCCAGCTTTAACACAAAGCCTGGCTTCTACCTTACGTAAACGGTGATCGTCATTCACAGCCTGCAGACTGAACCCAATCGGGATCTTAGAGATGAACTCTCATTTGGACTAGTTAGCACCCAGTACAACACAGTGCCAGCCTTGATTTAGAGGACAACCTCCACCGCGTCAACAAACCACATTACCAGTGCTTCCGTATACCTTCGCCCAGACAGTTTTCAAACCACAAGAACGTATAGCTCTACTACTTTATAGGCAAACGTCTGAACACCCCTGGCCAAACATGTTCAGTTGGATTAGCGTATCTTCTATTCAGAACAACAGGCCATTTTCTTCAAATGTTGATATTTAATCATTTCTAATATAACATCTCTACTAAACGTGCCATTATGTGTGCACAGGCCACAATATTTATAATATACAATATAGATATTTTCTAAGGAAGGAAAGTGTTAGGGTTGAAGGCATGGTAAACCTTTGGCAAATCTCCAGAAAATGAATGGAAGTCTATTTAATGTCCCCACAATTCACAGAAACAGACACTTGTGTGTAAGTTGGGGGAGTCTCCGGTTATATAAGATATTATATTATTTATTATTATTATTTATAGATTATTAACCAAAAGCTGTAGATTTGTTAAAAGCCTAATCAAAACAAGACATAATAAATCAGATCGCCACGAAACACAGATTTTAGCGCTAACCGGCGGAAACCGGCACCCGTGTGACCGCAGTGGGAGGTTTAACACTGAGTGGTAAAGCTCACTAACACTAAACAACCCTGAACACACGCCGCGAACTTCCTTCTCGGTAAGTTACAGAATGGACTGAAGTAAGACGGATTACTATTGGATTATAATTATAAACATTGATATATTTTCTCACTTATACATTAAATTCAACTTATAAACAACAAGGGTGCATTAAAATGTGTGGAGGACGTGTTAACTTTCACTCAGAAACCCAACAAAGCAGACCGTTTGACCAGGGCCAACGCTTGCTATTACTATTCATCCCTTTGCAATGCAATAGCACTTGATTCACAGTTAGCACTTCTGTTTCATAATTTTCAGGGACATGTTTGCACTGTAGAGAGGAAAAACCTCTGAAATGTGATTTGTCTTTTTAATAAAGCTAATTAGTGTTCTGACATAAATTAGCAGCTCATAAGGAATAGCACTGGATGTAGAGGCTCGCTAGAGTGGTTCTTAAAAAAGGGCATTTGAAAGTCTTCTGTGTCAGCAGGCAAAACTCAGTCAGACAGAATCAATGACCTCAAATGGTTTACTAGACCTCAGAGGGCCTAGACCACTCGTTATGAGAAGCTGGATTCCTCTGTGGTGGTCTATGTCGGAGCTCCAGGCTTTTGTGAGGCTTGCAGTCGTAGTCTTCTCCTTGCTATGGCTTCCTGCTTCTTCCTCTCGATCTCAGCAGCGGTGCACTTCACAACAGGCTGGGCGGCGACGAACACTGCACACACAAAACAGGATGTCATGGCCATTGTCAGTAGTTGTAGAATACTAAACAGCGGCATGCATCATTAAACAGACAGGATGAGAAATAAGTCTAGTGTGTCTGTAAACAGTAACGGCAGGTGCCAAGTTACTGTATACATTGCACTGTGGGAGTCTCTAGGGAGACACCTTTCGCCACTGAACGTGTCCAACAGCCGCCTACTACTGCAGGGAAAGGAAATTCGACTGACCAACAAAAAGGACCAATCACAAGCCTGCTACTTTGGCATCACTTATAGGAGGAGCCACGACATAAACAGTCCCCCGGGAAACACAGAAGCATAGGATAGGTGGAGTGTCTGTGGCCGAGACCGCTGTTCACTAGGCTGAACTTAGCTAGACTGATCGAACTTTGGTTCACGTTGGACCAGCGACCCACGGAAATGTGTATAGCCAATCACCAGCCTGATAGGATTAGCATATCAGATTCTCTGTCTAGGTGTGGGCAGAGCGTCTACAGCGGAGACTAATTGCATTGAGGTCTATGAACTATGCCAAGATCATATTTCATTCATCAAATTTTCCCAGATGTTTGATTCTTCCTCAGTTTTTTTTTTTTTTTTGACTCATGCCAATGTTAAGTGATATCGTCCTTTTACCTGGTGCATTCTGTGCAATCTAATTTGCTCACAAACCTTAGAAAATTGCAGGCCTTGTCCACATGCATTAGCACATGCACACTGTAACGGTCACTTTAAGTGCCGGCATTGAGCGCATGCACGCTGTACGTCGTGAGCGAGAGAGGGAGTACAAAGCTAACGGTTATGTAAGTACGACACACGGAATGGTTACGGGGGTTTTTGTAACCTCTATGTTCTACTGCAGTGTTGTCTGGGATTGTAACCACAAGGTCTGGGTGCTCCTCTGTCCAATAAATAGTCCAGTACTCTGAACGGCTGTGTCTCGCCTGGATTTCTTTGTGGAGGTCGGGGAAAGCAGCTAACCCCCTGTTGCCCTCCTTCTGAATTTTGAAGCATTCAAAAACTGACTTTGGTTACATTTACATTTACGGCATTTAGCTGCTGCTCTTATCCAGAGCGACTTACAAGGTTTACGACTTACAGGTAGGCCAATGTAGTGTTAGGAGTCTTGCCCAAGGACTCTTATTAGTGTAGCAGAGCATAGTCACCTAGACCGGGATTTGAACCCCAGTCTCCCACGTGTAGAGATAACACTCTGGGTAGTGGTGTTACCCGCTGAGCTACACCAACCACATAGAGCATACTCATGTGGTTACTAATCCCTGAGATACTATAGCAACTGAGTTGACTCCCCGTTTCCAAGAACATAGCACAGCAGATTTCGAATCCTCAGCCGTGCTGTGTGCCAATAACATAAAGCTCAATTCTGGCATAAACATATGATCACTCCCAAATTCCTGAGCACACTGAGCCAGACGTCCACATTGAGTCAGCTGTGCTCCAGTATGCTCTATAAACGAAGTAAAGAGCAAAAATCATGTGCAAAGTTTACAGAAAGCTGCTTTCTGCCCCACCCATGCACAATCTAAAATCTCCACCCTGGAGAACCATTTTAAAAATGCTAGTACAAGCCTAAATCCTCAAATATTGGGCCAAACCTCACAGAACACTGGACTGAGGTCCGTCTCTGACAAGCACTCAATCAAACAAAATGAACAGTTTGCTAGTTTACAAAACAGAAAACACAAAATCACTTAACAGCAAATCTGGCTCCCTGCGCGAACACCCAGCCATTCATCGCAGTGTGAGCCATGATGGGAACAGGCTAATGGGTTAGGCAAACTTCCTTATTACGGTAACCCACAGTAGGGGTGTCGTCTAATGAAATTTCGGTGCTAAGGCAGTACAATGCTTACCTTTGTTGCCCAGAGCCACGGGGTCGGACTGATGTCTCTTGAATGTGGAATGGTGGGAGATGGAGGAACTTCCTGCAGATGGGCCGTGCCTGCTGACTTCCTGCAACGCACCCGCCGTCCACTGGGGGTTAAGTACAGCCCCAGAGATGTTCGTCACTCGTGTAAACCGGTACTGACTACCAAGTTTAGGATTGTGACTTGTTAGTGAAGTTTCGTCCAAGTTCTGTTTATTTCCAAATGCATTTGAAGCACCTGGAATTGAATGTGAGCGGCCAAATACGCGTGAGGCCTGCCTGGTGTCACTGGGCTGGCCCGGTTGAGCGGTCTTACTGTTAGCATTCGTGTCTAAAAGACAAGTAGCATCAACTGATGAAGGTGCTTTTGTGAGTCTGTCAGACTTGTCGATACAGTCGGTCTGCTTTTGCTGCTCCTGACTGGCAGAGATTCGCTCCACATCATCACAGGCTTGACACAGCAGATCGTCATCATCTCCATCACCCCAAAGAGAGTCCAGCGATTTCCCTGATGCACCAGCCAAACTGTCTGAGTTTTTGGCTCCTACTCCTCCACCGCCTTTAATCTCCCTCTTTGTTCTATCCAAGTCCACTGTAGTAACTACCTGCCTCTTATAGCAGGATGTTTGTCCCTGTGCCTGATGGTTTTCAGACTTCGCTGTTTTGGATGGACCAGCTTTGAGCAGCTGTTGAACAAATCCAGTGTTAACAATAGCATTTGGTTGTGGTCTAAAAGTGCTCGGGGTGGCATTTTGAGCTTTGGATAAGATCCTAGAGCAGCGGTTGCTATCGCTACCTAGTAGCACTGGAGAGCAACTAGCTCTGCTGCCAGATCCAAAGGAACCGCCGACATTCACTGGTACACGTGTCCTGCACGTGTCAGACCCTGTCTGTCCAGAACCCGACTTTGGACCTAAGCACAAAAGATCTGGGTTCTGAGTCATCTCGAGGACAAAAGAGTCATTGAGCAAATCGTCGTTCTCCCAGTCATCATCCAAGTCTGATTTTGATATTCGAGCAGCTTCTTCATGGATGTTCTTACTATCTGCGGAGTCCGGCCTCTTTGCTTTGAGGGCTGTTGGTTCATTTCTGCTCTCCTGCGAACCGCTCAAAGATGAAGGACTTAATCTCCCGCTTATGTGCTGGGTGGGCCCATCAAAAAGAGCATGCAGCTCCTCTTCATGGCTCAGTCCTTCAGGTTTGGCTGGAACAGGAACGTGCTTTCCAGATGAAGGTTCAATAACATCTAACACTGAATGGTTGGTAGTAGAGCTTTCTGGCTTGTTTTGACCCTCTGTGGCTCTTCCTTTGTTCTCCAGCTGCCTCTCTTCATCCTGACGGGTCATGTTGATGTCAAACTGCTTAGCAAGTTTCATGAGATCCTCAACGTTGTTGCTTTGCCGGCTTAAAGGAAAAAACAGTATAGAAAAAAAACAGACATTAGATTTAATCGGCCTGCAAGTTCAAGCAGTCGTCTGGTCACTGTATTACAAATACCTAAAATATATATGTTATACATATATGATGTACAGTTTATTAGCCCTTTATTAGCCACAGTTTATTACTGGTGGATCTTTCGAAGCACAGCAAGGACAAAAAGATGGTTATGGGATGTGGATGCTGGTAAGAGTATCAGGGGATAAAGCACCGCTTTAGGTTCCTACACTTTCTGGTCCCTTTGATAGAAACACTTGTGTAAACATCTTGTAGGTGACAACAACTCTCCTTTCGGGTGCAAAATGTGTGCTAGTATACTTAACGCAGGTGTGTTTTTTGACCTATTAGCCCTTTTCAGGCTTTCCCCCTTTCCTTTAGCATGTTATGTAACCATTGGGACATGTTAATGGCCTGCATGTTTCTCAACTGGCTGAAATGGCTTGCTGGAATTCCAGACAGTTGCTCTGTAGCAAGATGACCAAATCTTACAACACTGTCCTTACAGCCTGCCTACTGGCAAGCTTGGTTTATCTGTCACACAGCGCACAGCAACTAGTGGAGAACATGTAGGGATGGAACGACTGACCAATCAGTACACGGTGGGCGAGCAGGCCAAACAAAGGACACTGGGATCCACATGCTTAAAGACACAGGGGCTGAATGAATGCAGATGTACAGTATAGCAAAAACTAAGTGGAAGCACGTGAATCTTTCCTAGTCAAGTCCCCCTTAAATATTCACAACCTGGAGTGGGCATAGCCTACTGCCCAGTGCCCCTGACTACAACACCTTACATCTATGCCACTAAAAAGACAATGCCAGTGGTCCTGTCCACCTGGTGTCATTAATACTGTTTCACTAGTGTCAATGACACCAGGCGAATGGTGACAACAGATGAGCTGTGGTAAGGAATTATAAACCTACGAAGAGCACCAATATGGTGAGTAAGTGCAGATGAGTGTGGATATAAGTAAGGAGAGCATATGCTACATTAATGAAGAACGTATACTAACCGTGCTGAGATCCTCCGAACTCGGGGTTGCTGGATCTCTGGAGTACAGGGAACGGCACTGTCTCCAATCCACTGGAGCACCAAATCTCTGTCCACAGGCTTCTCATCCTTCCACATTAAACAATAAAGTCTTATACGAATGCTGTGGACACTATGAGCAGGCATCATCACAGAGTCACTACTTACCTTTGGGGCAATTCTGTTGACAAGATCCGATATCTCCACGGCTCGGACACCTTCTCTTGTTCCTTTCCCTATACAACAGACGTCCATCACCCACGTCATTATGCATATTTTGTTGTGTAAATTAAATATTTCATGATAAGCACTTCAAACATTTCACCCAAGTGGAATAACGCGAGCAGTAGACTTGCCATTCCACACTGGGGGCGGAGAAGCAGGATCCCAAATGATGTCCTGCAGAGCTTCAGCCTCGCTTGGTGAATCTCCAGTGCTGCAGCCATTAAATCTGTTCCTTGATTGACGTTTCGGGGTTTCAAAGTCTGGTAAAAAATGAGACAACAATTATTATTTGCATGTCGAGAGTTTACTGTATCTGGTTGCACACCAAAGATTTGCATGACTGCACTGGGCTCTGCAACAGACAATATTCGTTCTAACTTTGGAAATCAAAATTATCCAAAAGATTTCTTTGCTTACAAAGTTGGCTTGGGAATTGTGTAGTCATGGCCTCTATAATCTTTTCTTCCCTGCTTATTGTTGATGAGTAGATGGTAACATTTGTGGTGATTAATAGATTTCAATGATGAATAGATTTTCAAATCTAAAGCTTGGAGGAAATGATACAGGAACTGTATCTGTTCCTACGAAGCTTCTCATAACAGAGAACTTGACGCTGTAAGATCAGAATAACATTTTTATGGTACAATATAGAAGTAATTTCTGTTTTTTTATACTTCTGTATAATTAGACAACCCCTGATGCTGGATACTTTTAAATCTAGGCTGAAAAGGTTCCTGTTTGAGCAGCTTAATATACTTGTATCTTACTTTAATTTTAATCTTTTAATCTTACTTTAAATTAAAAAAATTTCCCTTTCAAATACATCGTTGTAATTATGTTTGAATCTTTTGACCATGTTTTATTTCTATTCTCCAACATCTCTTAATTTTGAATTTCCATCATAGATGATCGAAAACCATGGTCACCGAACTCTTTTAGGCTTTGGAGCTATATAGGACCGCATACAACGCATTCTCCATTAATCTGATTACCCGTTTCATCATGCAGTGAACCACTGAAGCATGAAATGGCCTTGCACAGAACCAGTGCCTTTACTAAAGAACCGTTTCCTTTGTAAATAGTGTACTAGTGTGCTTATTCGGTTGGTTTATTTAGACCCCACAGGACACAAGTAGGCTATGCTTAAAAATGGCTTAATAAAATCGACAGTCAGCCTATTTGACAGCAAAGAAACCAAAATCTGGCAATACAAATACATGATCTCTGATTGAAACAGCCCAAACTGTGGAGGCCTCTTTGCTCCCAGGCTGTAAGACTCGTACAGTGCTAGCAGCTCCTAACCTCGGGTTAGCTCAAGCTCGATTACCTGCCGCTGTTTTCCCATAACAGCTACGACCCGCACTCATTTGACCTCTTACCTTTTCCATAATAGAGCGAGGTGCCTAAACTCGGAGACTGGGACTGTTTTCGCCCTTTGTTGTACTTGTTAGCTTTGAACTTGCTCTGTGAAAGTTTGGAAACTCGGCTCCATGTTTCGTTGTTGTTTTCTGATGTAGACCGACTACCAGCGCTTCTCCTGTCTGTCATGCTTACATATCTCAGACAAACATCGTATAAGGCTTCCGTTTAGCGTTTGACTCATTAATTTGGAACGTATTTAGGTTGTGGTTTTTGTATTTAGTGAAAAGTCCGGCTTTGTTATGGAACGAACAAACCCTCACGACGCCGCCATGTTTTTCGCCGTGTAGGAGGGTGCGCGTTTCTGATTGGCCCGCAGCGTCCACGGCGCACCTCGCGAGATCTTGCGAGATTTGAGCGTTCACTCGAAACAGCGGATTCAGGTCCGTGTACGGTACACATACATTTCGTTCGCCTGTGAATATATGAAAACCATGTGGACTGATTCTACAGTGTTGTTATTCTAGGTTACTCCAGGTACCTTAGTATTAATCTTTAATTAACATTACATATATTATACTTTATTTGGAATTTGGTATCGATGCATGGCTTAAATTAATGTATAATATAATATAATATAATATAATATAATATAATATAATATAATATAATATAATATAATATAATATAATATATATCGCTTTCTATGCTGAAAATCTTCTGTAAGACCGATTAATAAATAAAATGCACTATATACATTTTTGTTCTGATTTCACACTATTTTTACATTTTATTTCTGTAATTTTATATATAAATTCTTTACTATTAATCATATATAATCAATCACTTTAGGCAAAAAGGCATCATTACAAGTAGTTTAGTTTTTTAAATATAAAACCTCAATAAATGTGACAAAGTGTAAAATATTTTTTTGAAAATTACAAAAATCTTTAATTACAGTTAATAACAGATTTGATAACCAACTGATGTGAATTACAAAAAAAGGTTAAGCATTTACAAATGTTTTACCAAAAGGTGACCGAGATTAAACTAATTTTGACAAACAAGAACAGGCAACTCTTATGTAAATGTAACTTTGTGTGTTATGTGATGTCCCTGATTTGGCAGTTTGACACTGTGACCTAATGCAGAGGACGAGTGATTTACATGTACTTCTTTCCAAGCACAGAGCCTGTATTCTAATAAATTATAATAAAAAAATATAAAATACATTAAATGCATTTCCAGAGTATTCACAGGCTGAACAGAAGACATGTTCTGTTCCTCAGGAATCAGTGATATCTAAAACAAATCTAGGAAGTACTGATATACAGATATAAAGATCGAATGATGTGTATTAAAAAGTTACACATCTTATTCAGAGACACTTCTATACATTTTAATACACAAGTACAGTTTATTTACTGTTCATTTGAAAAAATGAAGCAGAAATTCTGTTTAGGTCACATTTTATATTTTATAAAGTTTTTTGTTGGTTCAGCAGTGAACTCACTTCACAGGAGTATTTTAAAATGATAAGTGAATTATTTATATATAATTATATTATTTATATATATACAAAACCCTGCATCTCTTGTCGTTGCATTTGTTGTTTTTCAGTTTTTGACATGACATGATAATAATAACAACAACAACAACAACAATAATAATAATAATAATAATAATAATAATAATAATAAATGTTTATTTACAGAGCACCTTTCATACTATAGGCAGCTCAAAGTGCTTTACAGACCGTTGATGGGGAGCGATTGGGAGGAATACTACTACTACTACTACTACTAATAATAATAATAATAAACCATTATATTATATATGTTATATATATATATATATATATATATATATATATATATATATATATATATATATATATATATATATATATATATATTGTATTTTACAGGTGGTATTTGCAGAAGGCCATCATCTGTAGATCAGAGAGCATGAAAATGCCTGATGTCTTATACATCTTGTTGGATGGATCAAAACAAATTGGCCAACATCACTCAGGAAAAAGTCTGGTTCACTGACTTACATTAAAAGGAAGGTACATTTTTTCATTCACCTTCAAAGTTATATTTTATAAACACCAGATTTTGTTCTGATGGTAGCCATGTACAATATCATGTGTGTCTTGGTCTTTTGATCATAATATATTTCACAATACATTTCTAAACAGAACTTTTATTACGGTGGGCTGGAAACCCAAACAGACTATAAATACAAGATGTAGCTTTTTAGAAAAATGGTTTTAGGATTTTTTTAGCCGTTTAATTATAAAATAAACGGCTATAAGTAATTATAGTGTTTATTATATGTGTATATTATAATTATACATGTAGAAGGAAATGTAATTTGGTTATATTGTATATATAGTGTATGTACACACTCTGGGCAGTGCTGCTGTAGTTTAGTGGCTACACATTCTTTATATTGTCTCTTATGTACACAGTTTCTAGAACTACTTTTAATCCTCTCTAGTTGACACCAATAAAACATTTCTGTTTAATCCTATTGTGAAACTGTACTCCGGTCATCCATCCGCTAACAGAAACAGACTTTAGAAAACACGTCACTGGAGGTTTCCTGGCCATTCATCTCTGCCGTTTTGGATGACCTCAGAAGAGCATTACTAATGTCTGCTGGATGGGATTCAGACACTGAGCCAGTGTTTGTCCCTCGGCACAACATGCCAGTGAAACAGTACACTTACTCATAATGGTCTCTGGCCTTGACACAAGTTGGAGTAGGCCTAATGATTTCTCTTTGGAAGCGCTTGCAGAGGCTGGGTTACTGGCAGATAACCTGCGGTGCATCAGTGTCTTTAAAGGACCCATATCGCTGAATATCCCCCATAATAAACTTTATTAAACTTTATTAAAGTTCGAAAGCCAGGTTTTACTCTCCGGGCCATGCAGCCCATGGAAACCACAAATGCCCGTTTTGGTGATGGTGAAAACCAACACATGTGCACATACCCATCTATCCTTCTGCAGCACTTTGGCCCCGCCCACTCACCCTGAAGTTATAAGGGCTCGGACAGAGGCACAATACAAGTCCCCTCCTCTCACTCCACTGTTGCTGCTGGCTTCCTATAGCTGCAAGAATCAAACCAGAAACCCTGATGCCGGCAAAACCAAAAATAGACCAGCCCTCCCTTCCTTATGGCAAAGGTCAAAAGTCATTCTGTAGCTCAAACGCTCCAAGCTTTAACCACAGCTCAGCTTGATCCGCCATCCTTCAAGATGCATGGGAGACAAGCATCAAGACTCTTCTCTGGCCTGGCATCCAGATGGTGCTACGAACTTCCACTGGCTGTAGGAACAGCAGATTATCTCTCAGTCTTAGACGCAAACTGTATTACAGGCTGGTTAATTCCACAGATCACACATTGTGCACAATATACTGGTGATGCAATGGGTCACTTCTATATAAGGACCAGTTTATTAATATTATACTGCATTATGTTATTATGTGTATGATACATATGCATGTATTAGGATACTTGAGTCCATATGTTGCTGCCATTGCACGGTAAGCTGGTATTGGAACTTACATATTTACAACTACAGGTCCTAAAATGTTGAGGCGTTGTGTAAAATAGCGTCTATAAATTTAATTAAAAATAGAAAACAATGATTTGCAAATCTCATAGCCCCATATTTAATTCATAATACAACTTACAACACATATCAGATCAAATGGGACATTTTAACCTTTCATTAAATGATTATGGCATTTAGAACTTGATGCCAGCAACACATCTTAAATAAGCTGGGACAGGGCCATGTATATCATTGTGTAGCATCCTGTCTGGAACCGGGGTTGTACATTCTGCTCCTATGCTGAACTTCCATAAGACACACTGACAGCTTTAAGACTCACAAAGCAGCTTTACAGAGAATCCTGGTCCAAGCCCCCAGTGAGCAAGCCAAGGGCCACAGTGGCAAGGGAAACCTCCCTCAGAGCAGGAGGAAGAAACCTGGAGAGGGACCAAGCCTCATAAGGGGTCGACCCCGGATAGCAACAAACACAAAAGGCATCAGAGTTTATAGTTATAGCCCAGGATATCTGTTAGTAACTAATAAATGGAAGGCTTTGGTGCCTGTATGTATATGTATATGTATATGTATATGTATATGTATATGTATATGTGTAAGTACATGTATATGTTGTATATGTATAAGTATATGTATATGTTGTATATGTAATGTAAATGTTGTATATGCATATGTATATGTATATGTATATGTATATGTATATGTATATGTATATGTATAAGTATATGTATATGTATATGTGTAAGTACATGTATATGTTGTATATGTATATGTATAAGTATATGTATATGTTGTATATGTATATGTATATGTTGTATATGCATATGTATATGTATATGTATATTTATATGTTGTATATGTATATGTATATGTTGTAAATGCATATGTATATGTATATGTATATGTATATGTTGTATATGTATATGTTGAATATGTATATAATGTATATATTTCTTTTAATATTTTTTCAAATCTTTTTTTGTGATTTTTATTAAGTAAGAATTTCATTGTACAGTGAAACAGCTTATTTCTCGGAACACTTAAGTGAATATAAGTTAATATAAGTAAAATATAAATATAAATTATATAAGTACTTGACATAATTTTGAAATTCAATGTGTGGAAATTATGCTGTATTTAATTTTATATTTTTCTCTCTTTGTATGAGCCCTTCAAAGCATCAGTGTATACCCCAAGTGTTACTTTAAAGTGTCCATCTAATGGAAAACTGATGTTCCCTTGCTGTTTAGACATAAAGGAGTCTATATAAACATTGTTCAAGATCCAACATTTTCCTTACATGTCCATACGGACAGTAAAGTGAATTCATTATTTTAGTGATAGTCACAGGAGCCAACCCAATTACATACAGTATATCCACCTGATTAACCCACAGCAGTTTAGCCCCCCTCACTCACAATGAAGTTCTAGGGGGTGTTTCAGCTCTAATTCCTTTTCTAATTGAGGTGCTATACAAGGCAGCCAATCCATACAAAGCAGCCTTAAAGGCACAGTCAAGACAAAAACATCCTGTTTCATTCTAAGGAATAAAGAGAGAATAAACGGTCATGTGAAATGGATTTTGCTCATGTCTGGTAGGTAAAGCACAACATTTCATGAGTTAACCTCAAAAGTAAACAACCAAAGGCATAGCATATTGGCCCTTTAATGGTAAACAATTTGTAATGCCCTTTGTTTATCACCCCGAGACGGTATAAAGAACCCTGAAGGTTGTGTTTCTGTTACTGGCTTTTCTTTAATAAAGCACTAGATGGTGCCTGCATCCTCCCCCTGTCTGTCTGTGTAGCAGAACAAGAGAACAGCAGTGCACTGCTGGGATCCCCCGCTGAAGTGCTGGGTGTTTATGTGTGTGAGGAGCAGACTTAACTGTCAGCACTCATATGTCATACACACACACACACACACACACGCACACACACACACACACACACACACACACACACACGCACGCACGCACGCACGCACACCAGGACTGTACCTGCTGTGAAGGACTACTAGTCACAATGCATACCTTTGTCTCACACGTGCCTTTTTTAAAATGGATACAGTAGAAAACTCCATCACAGATCGCCATGTGAGGGAGGAGGCCGCACCCCGCTGTGTGATTCATGAGCAGGGCCAAAGAGGTGGCAATAAAAAAGAAAGAGAGAAAATGATGTGCTAAAGCTGTGCTGGTCAGTAACGAAGTACCGTACTTTGACGCTGCAGTTAAAGGGTCCATATCATGGAAAATTTAATTTGATCTCCTTTTTGAATATGTAACTGTTGCTAAAGACTTTAAATATATTAAACAGTACCAGCATATAGAGTCCACTAATGGAAAGCTGGGAAAAAAACAGTTTTAATTTTCACTGCTCTTTGTGATGTCATAAAGATTAGTGCATTTACATACAGTATATCTACATATTGTTGCTGTCCAATGAAAAGCATGTCTCTCTATTTTGGTGGATTTTTATTTCTATGCATCATTTGAACACAGCAGCTGCTGTTTACACTGTGTGAGAATTTCACGATGAATGGACCAACAGGAAAAGCCCAAAATTGGGGGAAAAGACGTCTGGTTCCATTGACTTCCATTCAAAGTAATACGGTTTTTGGCTTCCCCTGTAAAGCTGCCATGTTGGAGATGCTTGTTTTTTTTGGACAGTTTACTTCCTTTTCCTTATGCTATAGCAGTGTTTTAGGTGGGGCTGCTTTCTGAATGAGGCATGATAGAGAACAGCCAATCAGAATATACTTTGTATATAGATCTTATTTATTATTTGTATATTTCCTGACACTTCTGTTCTTTCCTCTGTGCTGCTGTAACATTGCAAATATCCCCACTATGGGATCAATAAAGGATTATCTTATCTTATCTTATCTTATATCCATCTTGACAACAGCCTATTTAATAAAAAAAAAACAAAAAAAAAAAACAATGTCATGAAAGGAATTACATTCCATAGTAAAATAAAACTACTGTTTTCAGGAATATGAACTTGACACAATAAAACATGACACATTAATGAAAACAGCCTGTTTCATTCTAAGAGATGAAGAGAGAATTAATGGTCATGTACAATTTTGGTCATGCCTGATTCATAAAGCTACACTAATGTCATGATTTAACCTCAAAATGAAAATAAATGAATGTAACATATGGGCCCTTTAATGTTAAACGTGTTGTGCTGTCCTTTTTTGGGCAGCAATTCTTTTATATTCAGAGCCTGAATTCTATTCTCTAACTTTCTATTATGCAACAGCTGTGCAACAGAACAGGACAGAGTTTTATTGATACTTCTGTACATTTCAAAGCAAGCAGTTTCTATGTTAACCCCAGGAAAAGTATAAACGGGGATTTCTGCTTTTACATGTATGGCATTTAGCTGATGCTCTTATCCAGAGTGACTTACAAGGTTGCTCATATTGCAGGTAGGCCAATGTAGTGATAGGAGTCTTGCCTGAGGATTCTCATTGATGTAGCACAGCATAGTTACCTAGACCGGGACTCGAACCCCTGTCTCCCACATAGCTACCCTGGTGGGTAGTGGTGTTATCCGCTGACCCACACCAACCAATACAGTAATATTTTATAAAGGGGTATGTCTATTTATACATGTGTACTGTGTCTACCAGTATCCCATGTGTCCCAGATTTTTTTATTTTGACTTTTGAGCATCATTTGAACACAGCAGCTGCTGTTTACACTGTGTGGCAACTTCATGATGGACAGACCAACAAAAATGACCCAAAACTGCACGGAAAGACGTCTGGTTCCATTGACTCACATTAACGTTAAATAAAGTTTTTACCCTCTCCTGTAAAGACTTGTTTTCCCTTTGGACAGAGACTGTATGTAGCCTTGGTCATCTCCAGATTACTGCTGCAGTGAGGGACATAACGGCAACATTGTGGAGGTGGCATTTATTAGCGCAGGGTAATGAAATCATGTCTGGTTCGGGATAAAACAGAAACGTTTTCATCGCCCGGTCAAGAGTGTCATCGTGTCATATCACCCTTCGCCATGAGGAGGCCCTTCAGGCCCAAACTGCTGCGCATCTAAAAGTCACCGTAACACCCACTGTCACACCAAATGTTAGCATTTCACAGAACTGATAGTTGGACGGGGGGAATAAAGGGCATAGATTTGTCACTTTCAATTTGAATATGAGACTTCAGAGCCGTCACACATCCCCCACTCCCTCCTCCTTCTCCTCCTGTCTCTCCCTTCTCGGTATATTCCTTCGTCTCTCCACCACCGTGGCACAGATATACCCAAAGGCCATGCAGGAAAAGCGGCATGCTTCTGGAGCTCCAGCAGCTCAGGCCTGCCGTCCTTTTATTTATTTGTTCTGCCTTCGTTCTTCAGACCCTATTAAGAAGCTAATTGGGGAATCAGGGAGGATCGCATACGATTACAGAGTGCATGGCTAATTGGCGTGGCAGCTGCTAGCGTTTACCAAAAATGGCAGGCGGTATTTGGGACTATTCACTGTTTTGTAGTGGGGTCCAAACACAAGGGTCCATCCAGTACAATCCCTCAATAATGCCAGTTACTGAAACGACCTACCTGAGCTGGATAGTAGCACTGCTGCTGTATTCTAATAAATGTACAGTATTAAAAAACTGAAATATGATGTTGTCTATTAATAAGGACTTGAATAGTCACTCTAATATCTACTTCTATAATATCTACTTTTATATTTGCATTACAGAAAGAAAGTTTAGTGCTCAATGTGAGTCGCAGTTTTTTTATGGTTGCCCAAGGGTTTGTGGGCTGGATGTTAAGGGACCGACAGTAACATCTGAAGTGCCTGTGTGCAAGGTACCTAACACACAACTGCTCCCCAGGTACAATGGATAGGGCCGTCCACCACTTAAGACAAGTGTGCTTTCTGGTCCCTAGTGTGTGTGTAAGCGGGTGTTTCACGTCACGCATGGTCCGATGTGGTAGACAAATTCCTTTGTTTGGTGAAAAAAATGTAATTCGAAGCTAACTCATTTATGTACCCTCAATGCTAGACTGGTGGTTCTTCCCTGGTGTGCACAATAAAAGTTGCATAAAGCACAATGTTGCCCGCGTTTTGTTTTATGCAGGTGCCACATTGGTGTCAGAAGTGGGATTCTTGCCCGTGCCTTCAAGGCAGACTGCTGATACCGCTGTAAAGGTGTTTGTATGCCTAGTCATGTTTTGTTTCTTCTTCGCTCTTACCTGAACTTACCTAAAACCTAATTAATTAATTCAGGTGAGGCCAATCATTCACAGAATAGGGGATTTTTGTGCAATTTCTAGACATTTGTATTTAAACCCAGAGGAATCACAGAAGCACCCAGGAAGGGTTAGGTACCTTGTTTAAGGGCATGTCAGTTGTTTCTGTCGGTTTGGGGAATCACACCAGCAATCCTCAGGTGTCCATGCTGGTCCCCTAACCTCTAGACCAAAACTGCCCCTATGTAAGTTACAAAAAAAACCTAAGTCTATGGAAAATAACAAGCAAATAACAAGCCAAGCGTCTTGTAATAACATCAAAGGTTTTACTTTGCTAACTACTAGAGTAACTGAATTTGATGTGTGTGACCTTGATTGTTTTTGAACGGCCTTATGTAACTGTCAGATTTGTTCCACTGTGTAAAAACAGCACTGAACATTATTTAGTATTTACACTGGACCTGATAATATGATGTATCTCTTTTTGTTGTCACGGAATGATGAGCAAGCCTGTGAATGGTTACTGCAAACCTGTCATGTTAATGAATGAAACAATTTCCTTGAATTACACTCATCATCAAAAGAATAGCTGCACCCAGAAGGAGGTGTGGGAGTGCAGTGCTGTTGGGAAGGAAGATAAAGGCTAACAGGATCAATAACTGATGATACATTTATACTGATATGATCAATTTGTTGAGCTACACATACAGAAGTGGTGTCTGTTAGCAGTGTTGCTAATGCCAGACTTCTCTGTATGGAGTTGTAGAGGTTCCCAATGGTGTCCTATGATAATCCATCCCATGCAGCTTAAATATCCTCACACAGTTGCTGCAGATGGTGCGGTATGGGGGTAGAGGTGGAGTGACACCAGGCCCTCTGGATGTCTTCTTGGCGCTGATCACAGTGCCTCCACAAACGGATTCGTGGTCGTCTTCATCAAGACAAAGCGGGACTCGTCATTAAAGAGGACAATCTGGCACAACACCATTGCAGTCCTTGTACAGCCGTTTGCCAATGGCACTGGACAGCAGGGTGACTCATGGAGGGCATCACTCCTCGCTGAATGTTTTCAATCGTGGCTGTTGGGTCATTTCTCACACTGTGGCATGTATGAAGTCCCTGGTTGTCAGCCAGTTGAGAGCATGTAGGTGCAGAAATAATGATTACCTATGAGGCCTCCACTTCCTTCCTTTCTTCTCCTGTATTAGTCACCCCAACGGAAGCTCCGGGACATGCAGAGCCTAGTGGATGGCACTTAGCATGTGGTGAGACTCAGGGGTTGGGAAGGAGTCCAAAATGTGACTTTTATGCCAGATTGTGACTAAATGATTTCACTTTCCTGGCCAAGCGGCTTTAGATGGGAGCATTTGAATTAAGTATCATGATTATGAATGGTGGGCGTAATGGTAAGTGTAGGCATTCAGGTTATGATGGATGATCTCCCATGGCCTTGGAGAAGATTTAAAGGAATGTTCCATGCAGCAGGCTTTCCACATAACATCATTTATCTGTAGCTGTTTGTATGTTACCTCTGTTACCTACTTCCAAAATACCAGATTGTTGGGGCTCTGCAATGTGTTAGACCTGAAATGACCCAGTTAGTTAATGTATCTGGCTGTACTACACACAAATGATTACTTCTTATAATGCAAAAGGCAACATTTTTGTTTTCCATCAAAATGTAATAACTTTTTCCCCTAGAAACGATATGTCTCTATTGCAAGCAAGGTCTCTATATATGAACCATGAAGAGACTGAGAAATCAACCAATCCAACAGGTGGGAATTTCCAATACATGGGACCAAAAAGATATGCTATATGGACAAATATATTAGAACACCTACATCCCATTCTAAAGCCACAGGAATTAATATGAAGTTGGCCCTCCCTTTGCAGGTATTACAGCTTCCACCCTTCTGGAAAGCTAGAGATTTTACAGTGTCTATGGGAATTCTTGTCCATTCACCCAGAGGAGCATTGGTGTGGTCAGATGCTGATGTTGGACGAGAGGGCCTGGCTCACTGATCTCCTTTCTGGCTCATCCCAAATGTGTTTAGTGGGGTTAAGGTCAGGGCTCTGTTTGGGCCAGTCAAGTTCTTCCGCACCGATCTTACCCCACCGTGCCTTTTTGGACCTTGTTTGTGCACTGGGACCCAGTCATGCTGGAATAGAAAGGGCCCTTCCCAAACTCTTGTGACAAAGTTGGAAGCAAGCAATTGTCTTGGTCCTAAATGTCTTGGTCAGCTTAAGCATTGAGATTTTCCTTCACTGTAACTAACCCCATAACATGATCCGTCGTCCACCAGAAAACTTTAGTTGACACAGTGCAGTCTCAAAAAAGTTGTGCATGGCCGGGTGCTTGATTTTATACATCTATAGCAGTAGGACTGAAAGTGAATTTAATGATTAAGAGTTGTGTCACAATACTTTTGTCCATATAGTGTATGTCTGACTCATAAGATATGGAGCAGCCCAATCAATATCTAAAGTATACAGGTGCTGGTCATAAAATTAGAATATCATGAAAAAGTTCTGTTATAATCATCAAAATTAAAAGAAATAAACACTTGAAATATATCAATCTGTGTGTAATGAATGAATATAATATACAAGTTTCACTTTTTGAATGGAATTACTGAAATAAATCAACCTTTTCATGATATTCTAATTTTATGACCAGCATCTGTACACTAATAAATCTGTCACCAGCTTCAGGTAGTCGACCAACTAAGCTTTAGATGTATGTGTTTAAACTAGAACGGACAAAATGTTCAAGTTAACAGGCGTTCTCTTAGTACTGACCATCAAGTAGAAGCCCATTGGGATGACCAAATTACGGATGACCCATGTTTAAACTGAAGGAACCCAAGTGTCTCTAGGTCTAGCAAACTTTTAATAGAAGGTCATTAAATAGTCTGACACTGATGTCTAGTCTAGTTCAATGATCATAAACACAGAACACTGAGGAGAACAGAAGCTAGAACCAAGCTCTGTCAGCAATGGGACTGTTCTAGTCATTTAATGCCACTGTAAAGTAGGCTAATTAGCTAGCTAGCTAGCCAACTTGCCTTTTAGCTTATTGGATGAACTGAACCGATACACTGCTGTACTCTGCACACACACACGCGTCTACATATACACATAACCGTGTGGAGAACCAAACAAAGCTGTTTATTTTTCTCTGTCGATGGCTATTAGGGGCAAAAACACTTGTTCTGTGATCGCTAGCATAAGCGCTACTAGCGTTAGCTTCTCATAACCGGTCACTTTAAAATACAACATAATCTCTACAACATAATAGCTAGAAATATATCGATCACAATATTGTCATGCCGTCCTGGGTTACACAGCGGAGCTTGTATTGGTGTCTTCTAGGGGTGGTGTAACTTCGTCTTCATGTGGAGAGTGACTTAAAGGATTAGCTAGACTGTGATTAGCTTCAGCTGCTCATGTTAGCAAACACAGGGGATCCCCAATGGCAACACAGCAGCTATTCGGGGAAAAAAACGTAAGCAATTTATTATTATTATTTACACCGGTATCTTTGGCATTACGACCTCAAACACAACATCATTTTACTGTTAATTAATTTTTTAATCAGTTATGATGAATGTTATTGTAAATTGTGGCACGAACTGTGCCGCCTCCGTTCGAGTTGCGTGCGAGGTGTACACCCGGAAATGCCTCGAAGCTTTATAAACAACGAATTCGTCACATTGCGATTACATATTGTTGCAGCCTGATTTTTGTCCACTAACAGACCAAACAAGCAACGAATTACTGAGTGGTTTCCACTGAGTCCCAGCACTTTTACTTTGCTACTTTAATTTTAATAACGTTACATATGAATAAACGTTTCAACTCATAAACCAATCAAAAGAAAGCTAGAGCGGCTAGATTTAAATATTCAGTCATGGTTCAGGTATTCAAGTCAGAGCAGCTTCTAAACAAACTTCATCCAAGCGCTCTTTATTTGTGTACAGATGAGCTGAAGAGGGCTGCGTTATCGTCAGCTGATGAATCTGCCTCCGGAGACCTGCTGAGATCAACCTCCACTCAGAGGGAGCCGCTGAGATCGCGCACCGTTCCGGCACGGACAGGTACTGAGACCCTTTCTCTGTCTGTAGAAAATGGCGGCCGTGTGTTAAACGTTAAAGCTGTGGTGTATGTTTTAATTTGAGTGTCTGCTCGTTAGTTAGCGACTATAGTTCAGAGGTGTGGACCCTAAGGTCACGGCCACCATGGGGGGCTTAAGGCCAACATTCACTCCTCAGTTTTAGCTCTCTGACAATACTATATCTACCTTTCCTCCTCTCTCACTCACTCCTCATTTTCTTTCTCTCTCTCTCTCTCTCTCTCTCTCTCTCTCTCTCTCTCTCTCTCTCTTCCTTATCTTCCTCTTCTCTCTGTCTCCCTTTTCTATTTTTTCTTCATTCTCTCTCTCTCTCTCCCTCTCTCTCTCCTCCCTTCTCTATTCTTTCTTCTATCATTCTTCTTCTCTCTTCTTATTTCTCTCAGGCTTCCTTCTCTCTTTTCCTTCTTTTTCTGTCTCACCATCCCTCCTTTTCTCCTTCTCTCCCTCCCTCCTTTCTTATCTCTTTTTTCCTCTGCTCTTCCTTCTCCCCCCCTCTCTTCCTCTCTTCCTTCCTTATCTTCCTCCTCTCTCTGTCTCCCTTTTCTCTTTTTCTTCTCTCCCTTCTTCTTCCTCTCTCTGTTTCCTTTTCCTCTTTTTCTTCTCTCCCTTCTTTCTCCTCTCTCTCATCCCTCTTCTTATTTCTCTTCCTGTCTTTTCTCTCTCTTCCTCCTTCTCTCTTCCTTCTTTGTCAATCTTTCTCTCCCTCCCATCTTTCTTCCACCCTTTCTTATTGCTTCTATCTGTCTTCTCTCTCTCTCTTCTTTCTTCTCTCGTTTTTATAATCTCAGTCTCTCCCTTTCCTTTCTTATATTTCTTCCTCTTCTTTTCTTTTTTTTCATCTCTCTCTCTCTCTTCTTCTCTTTCTCTTTCCCTTTCCCCATCTCCCCCTCTTTCTCTGTCTTTCTCTCTTTATGTCTATCTCTCTGTGTCAGATACACAGACAGTCTAAAAGTCATGTGATGTCAGTATGTAAACTGATAATGAACTGATGTTATTTTAAGGGGGGGTCTCGGGAACGCCCACACCAGTGTAACTTGTAAGGTGCTATCCTGTGAGTGATGTTAAACACTGGCCAGCGCGCTCATGGCACGGTGATGTGAATTATTGAGTTTGAATGAGGCATCGAGGCGCATTCTGGACATCTCTGACGAATGGGGTGGCCTGCACATTCGCCGGCGGTAAGCCCAATCAGGTCATTCCATTGTCATGCCTTATTCAGACTCCAGTAAATCATGATGTCTCGCCAAGAGCGCTGGCCGCTGTTCAACCTCCCTCACAAGATAACACCTAACGACCGCATTTTACACATTCTTCAGAGGCGACGTCAGTGTCCAATGACTTTTGGCATGTCCGCATAGATGACGTGTTTGGATATAAGAGAAAGGAAGCACAGGGCCAAAGTGCAGGGTTGGGTTAGCCAGGATCTTCAGTCTACAGTCTACATTAAAGGCTAAAGGCTAGCTCATTGCTAGAAATTCATGGACACCCTGGTTCATTAAGTAGCTCAGTTAACTAGCAACTCCATTTATCCACCAAGCTGCAGCATCTTCGATGTGCTCATAACCATATCCTGTATATACTGCTGTTTGGAGAAACGTGTCCACCCACTGGAGGTCACTGTGGACGTAGTGGGACCTTGGTAGGCAGATCCAGGGCTGAAGTTAGCCATGAAACACACTCAGGGGTAATATGGTGTATCTTTGTCTCATTGCCAAACAAACTTTAATCCAGTGAGAGACACTGAGCGAGATTAGCAGGAGGACGAAAGGCCTGTGAGGCCAAATTCCACAGGAAATGGAACCCGATTGACAAAGCTTGGTGTAGCTGGCCCGGCATGCGTTCCTCCAGTGCTCCACAGCACTTCCTGTTTTTATTTCAGATGATTTTGAGTTCTTATGTTAGCATGGGCATTCCTCCCATCTCCTGCTGGAGGAGTGCGGTGGTGTTGACTGGGAAGGTGCGTGCTAATGAGGAGAGGAGTGATGGCAGAAGCCAGGGAGCTAGGCCTAGGCCTCCTTCACCATCCTCCCTCAGCACATCCGCAGAGGAGTGACTCTTGCATATCTCCCTTGAGGAGGACCTCTCTCTCTCTCTCTCTCTCTCTCTCTCTCTCTCTCTCTCTCTCTCTCTCTCTCTCTCTCTCTCATTAATCAGCCCACAGGAACGTCCGGCTGCGTGGCAGCTTGACTGCTCATTTATTCTGTTTATAATAGCAACGCCGGTGATAAATGTCCCGCAGAGTGCACATGTGCTAAAATATTCATAAATTGGAACTCTTAATTTGCAAAGGCGGAAAACCAATAAATTTCCAAAGCGGTGACAAGTCATGTTATATTTATATGAATATGCAGGCCATGGGTGGGACATTGAGATGAATTTGCTCGCCGCTCGTCGTTAAGCAATTGTAATTTGCTCCTTTTTTGGAATTAGGAAGCAGAGCGCTTTCATGGGAGGAAAACAGTGTTGCCTCTTTGATGTGGCTCACTGTAGCAACAGAGCTTGATGTTGCCACTCGCGGTATTCAAGGAGGAATGTCAACCGCTGAAAATCATAACTACTGGAAAAAAAAAAAAAATCCAGAAATCTACGGCCTCTGATTAAAGGAGAAGAGCACATCTGTTTTTATCTGCCCTCCCATTTCTCTTCATTATTATCCTCTAACAGGAAAAAGGCCAGCGCATACCATTTCAGAGAAAAGTAACATATTTCATAATTTGTGCGTAAAGCCAGCAAAGCCTCCCTGTCTATGAAACAGATGGAAATGAGATCGACTTGTTATTTGTATACCAGTTTGCAAAGCTCCCCTCGTGCCCAGTGTGTGGTTGATCTGCCAAGACATGTCTGCTGTCCAAAGCCTGCTTCTTTAATGTTGCACAATACCTATGAGGAGAACGTAATAGAAGCTTGTACCCTCCAGTTATCGTTGTATTTAACAAACTGCATGCATAAACCGGATTATGCATATTATCGCTGTCCAATGAAAAACGTGTATCTCCGTTTTTGTTGATTTTTTACTTTTATGAAATTTTGAACACAGCGGCAGCTGTTTACACTGTGCAAACATTTCATGAATAATGGACCAACAGAAATGACCCACAATCGCTTGGAGAAAAGTCTGGTTCCATAGACATACATTACAATCATATAAGGGTTTTGCCCTCTCCTGTAAAGCTGCCATTTTGCAGATGCTTGTTTTTCATTGGACAGCGATGATATGTGTATAGAAGATTACGTCAGCACAAGAAGTGCATGATGACTTTGTCCTGCAGTTTGTGTGATGCTGTTTGGTACACATAGCCTTTCGTTATTGGTTAGCTACATCAGTCTCAAAATTGCAGTGCAGGAGTAAGGTTGGTGTAGCTCAGCAGATAACACCACTACCCACTAGGGAACCATCACTACATGTGGGAGACTGGGGTTCAATTCCCAGTCTGTGTGACTATGCTGTGCTACACCAATAAGAGTCCTTGGGCAAGACTCCTAACACTACATTGGCCTCCCTGTAATATGATTAACCTTGTAAGTCGCTCTGGATAAGAGCGTCAGCTAAGTGCCGTAAATGTAAAATGTAAGGAAACAAATATTTGGGATAATGGGAAATATCATAGGTCTGGTTTCCAAGCTATGTCTATACGCGTGTTCACTTCTCCATTCAATTTCCACTCAGAAAGTACAAGTACGAATGATTCATCTTTTAATTATTTAATCTTTTAGATATTATACACTCGTCGTCAAAAGAATAGCTGCACCCGGAAGGACGTGTTGAATTGGAATGATATTGGGAAGGAAGATAAAGGAACAATCAATGCTGATAAATTTAGACTGATATGATCAATATTTATTGAGCTACACATACAGAAGTCCATCTCTCAGTATGGCGTCAGGATTGGCATGGAGTTGTAGAGGTTCCTAATGGTGTCCTGTGATAATCCCATCTCATGCAGCTTGAATATCCTCACACAGTTCCTGCAGATGGTGCGGTAGGGGTGGAGGTGAAGTGACACCAGGCCCTCTGGACATGTGACAACACGGTTCATCTTGGTGCTGACCACGGTGCTTTCACACACAGATTCGTTGGGCGTCTCCACCAAGACTAATGTGGGACTCATCACTGAAGATGGCCCGCTGTCATTCTGAGTCACTCCATGACAGTCTGGCACGGCACCACTGCAGTCTTTGGCAGCGTTGACATGGTGTTAAGGACAGTCATTGTAGCAGCCTGCATGCATATAGTCCTGTGGCATGCAGCCACCTGCCAATGGTGCTGGCACTAACAGGAGACTCATAGAGGGCATCGCTATGCACTGAATGTCCACAAGTGTGGCTTTTGGGTCAGTCAGGTACAGCGATAAGACCCGTCCTTGCTTACATCACATGCCAACGTGAAACTTGAATCGTTAGCATATCTCACAATGTCATACCTACCCATCGACATATTGGGAAAAATGTAAAGCGTTTAATGTGATCTGTGTAAAAATGATGCCACATTTAATATTTAATATTTTTCCAGTAGGTTAAAGGTTGTTTTATAGGGTGGTCTATAACTTTTGCACAGTACTTGATATAGGTATGAAGCAGCCTGTCCTGGTATGTATTAGTGTTTGTCGGTCTTGGCTAACTTTGTGTCTGTTTCGTGTGTGTGTGTGTGTGTGTGTTGTAGGTGGGCCGGGGTGCAGGGGCGGGGCAGCGGCATTCTCTGCGTGCAGGTCTGCTCGTCCCGGGGCCAGATGGTGCAGGGCAGGGGCAGAGAGAGAGAGGGGCTTCCTCTAGCCTGACCGGCTGTAAGGCGGCCAAGGTGAGAGCATGTGTCCCATGCTAAAAAACCCACGCTGTGGCATCTGCCCACTGGGCACTGGCCTCCTCCCCGTGCCAGTGTGTGAGAAATTTCTGTTCAAAGTCAAAAGCGAATGAGAAACTGTCTCTCCTCACGCTCCTCCATGACGGCCTGTTTCTTCGGGGCTTGGTGAAGTGAATGAAACCTGAATCCAATTTAGGGGAATTATCTGTGGTTGACCGTCCAGATCGGGTTCCCATTTTCTTTATTGCAGCGAAGGGATATTTGTCATCCCTTTTTTCTCTCCTACTTGTTCCCCCTTCTTTCATACCAAACGCCTCCCATTCCGAGCTAGCCTAAAGTCCTGCTGGAGCTCGCCTTGCTTTTCATACTTTCACTCACTCTCTTTATCATCTGTAACTTTCCCTTCTGCCCAAACGGCTTTGATCTAAAATTGGCCTCTGTCGAATGCTTGTATACAGTAATTTTCATATGGGCTTTGAACATATTGAAGGGGCTCGTGGCTGCTTTCACTTTTATCCTCTGGTTCCTTTTCCCTGGGAAACGATGAGCATATGGCAAACACCCTTGCCGAATTCTCAGACAACGGGGTGGACTGGATTCCGATTCCTCTGTCCTGTCATCAGCCAATCCTAAGGCACAGCAATTCAAACCAATTAAAGCTGCACTAGTAAAATTAATAGGTGAAATGTTCTGGATGGATCCGCTCTGGATGTGGATGTGCTGGTGTAAAGGAACCTGTAAAACCTAAAATACTACTTTAAAAGTCAGAGACATCGGGTTGAGAGTTTCTCTGACCTCTTCATGTGTCTTTATGCATTAACATGACATTGATATTAATAGAAGGTTCAGCTCAAGGTTTAGTTCAGTGCCTCAAATCCAAAATCAGTACTGTACTGATGAAGATATGCAAATACAGCAATTACAGTATAAACAATAAGTACTAAATAAGAAAGTATGTATGTATGTGTGTGTATATATGTATATATATATATATATATAAGACTGAAAGGTATATGAGCAGAACCTATGTATGGGATGAAGTATTAAGTAATTAAATGACAGAAATGTGCAATAGCAGCCAAATATAGATTCAAGTATTCCTATTAAGTCTACTTGTATCATACACATAGTGTACATAATGCAGTATAAACAGAATAGTACATGTCTAATATAGAGGTGATGCACTGAATCATTAGGATATGTGCAAAAAGTGCAGTTAAGCAGTCTGTAATGTTCTGGTGGCCAGTCTGTCCTGTTAAGCCGTCTGTAATGTTCTGCTGGTCAGTCTGTGCTGTTAAGCGGTCTTCTGGTGGTCAGTCTGTGCTGTTAAGCCATCTGTAATGTTCTGGTGGTCCGTCTGTGCTGTTAAGCGGTCTGTAATTTTTTGGTGGTCAGTCTGTCCTGTTCAGTAGTCTATAATGTTCTGGTGGTCAGTCTGTGCTGTTAAGCTGTCTGTAATGTTCTGGTGGTCAGTCTGTGCTGTTAAGCTGTCTGTAATGTTCTGGTGGTCAGTCTGTGCTGTTAAGCTGTCTGTAATGTTCTGGTGGTCAGTCTGTGCTGTTAAGCGGTCTGTAATGTTCTGGTGGTCAGTCTGCTGGTAAGCCGTCTGTAATGTTCTGGTGGTCAGTCTGTGCAGATAAGCAGTCTGTAATGTTCTGGTGGTCCGTCTGTGCTGTTAAGCGGTCTGTAATGTTCCGGTGGTCAGTCTGCGCTGTTAAGTATTCTATAATGTTCTGGTGGTCAGTCTGTCCTGTTTAGTAGTCTATAATGTTCTGGTGGTCAGTCTGTGCTGTTAAGGAGTCTGTAATGTTCTGGTGGTCAGTCTGTGCAGATAAGCAGTCTGTAATGTTCTGGTGGTCATGTCGTAGGAAAGAGGACTGAGCATGGACTATTCAGGACTGGTCCCATGCTTGTGGCAGAGGTGGTAGGCGAGATGGAGCAGTGGTTGGAGTAAGTGAGATAGCCCTGATGGCCTGGGGGTAGAAACTGGTGACCTGGTGGTCCTTGATATTATGCTGTATGGTCTGCCAGATGGGACAAGTGTGAAGAGGTTGTATTGGGGATGAGTTTTGTCCTTGATGATCTAGTGGGCTCTCCTGAGAACTCTGGAGTGGTAAATGTCCTCTAATGGTGAAAGCGTCGCACCTATGATTGACTGTGCTGTCCTGATCACCTGTTGCAGACACTTGTGGTCCTGGGCGGAGCAGTTTCCACACCAGACTGTGTCCTCATGTGTTGTCCTCATCATGTTTTGAATGAGTTCTCATTGAATGTTTGAATTTTCTTTCTCCTGTTCACAATCCCCATGTTCATCTGCTCAGGGTAAAGGGACCGAACACAACCAGTGCTACAAAATGTTCTAGAGGTTATTCATAGAGGTCTCCAGATTTTAAGGTGCAGCCACACCTCCAAAAGTTCAGTCTTACATTTCCTGCTCTTTCTTATCCGTATGATTCCAAACACATTCAGTGATGTTAGAGTGAAGCTTGGTTTTCCGCTCTTTCTCAAAGATCAAACAGATTTCTGCGTATGTCTTACGTTTTTATGGTGTAACTACTACACATGCATGTTTTAGGAAATGGAACAGTCTGTTCGATTATTTATTTAACCATTTTAACCACAGTTCTCCTCTCAGGGTTTCCCCACTTTGTTCATATCCTCTGCTTCGTTTTGATCTTTAACACTTCGTACAGAGTATAAGAAAATTCAGTCATGAATTAAAATGTCCCTCAGTGAGATCACTGCTTTAATGGAAACAGTAAAAGCTCATCGTTACAGGCTGATCAGAGAGAATATATAATGTATAAAACCATCTTAGCTCTTAAAAATGACACATTTGACAAGCGCCGATTGCAGGCTGGAAGTGCTAGCTGTAATTTATAGCTTTAATTGGAGCGAATCCTGTTTTTCACTTGTAATTAATGTCAAGGAAGTCTTGATTATTTACTGCGCTGAGAGTAATTAAGAGTGGCTTAAAGCAAAACACTGAAGATTCAAGAATTTCTCATTTTAGCTGTGGTTAGTTTCAGCGTCATATATATATAGTTTGTATAACTAAAAAACAAAATATTTTAATAACTGTGTTTGTGTAAAGCTAGTATTTTGCATACTGTAGATTGCAGAGATCGATCGATCTATCTATCTATCTATCTATCTATCTATCTATCTATCTATCTATCTATCTATCTATCTATCCTCCTGAATCTGCATCTCCACATGTGCATCAGGTTCTCAGTGAGGAACCGAAGGTTGGGTTCTAGCTTTACTGGCAGATACAGTGAGCATCTGGTTCAAAAGAACAAGGTCCCGCAGCAAACACACAGGACAACACAGCTACAGACTGGCAGAGGGCCAAACCCACTCTCTACTGACCGTGATGAGCGCCACCTCATTCCAATGTCCCTTACCACCGTAAGATGACCTCAAGTGACCTACAGAGAGACTGGCGAGCGGTGGCTGGGGTGAAACGCACAGCGAGCATGGTTCTAAAAACAGGCTTCTGGAGGTCATTAGTGATTTTCTAAATAAACAGATCTAATACAATATCTGATCTGGAGTTTGGGGGACATGGTTTCAGTAGTGTAGAGAATCAAACAGAACTGAGGAATTCTGGACCAACACAAACCCATAAACTGCAACTTTGTACATATTTTTCCAGAGCTGTATGTATATAATTTTGTTTGTTCTTATTAGGTACACTACTTCGCATCTACACTCATTGGTCATTTTATCAGCTTATGAACTCCATTGAATCATATAGGACAGCCACTTTGGGTTTGATTACTTGTGGTGTTCATGTAAAACAGGGATTTGCATTGAAACGTTGAGGAGAGTATGCATATAAACAAATGAGTTTTATTTTAATCTATAATCAGAATGAATTTAATCAGATGCATTTCCAAATTATATCTAAAACTGGTAAACAACATAAATGGAGGTATGCGATTTGGCCCTGGCCGCGGCGATATATACCTTCTTATGCAAGAAACGACTGTTTAGTCTCTTTGTTTGTATCAGACATAACGAAACCTCGTTAGCAGCGCTATGAAGCAGGGCTAAGTCACGCTAATATGCCCATATGGATGCTTAATGCTTTGTTTAATGCTGAAAGCCTGCTTGTATTTTGACTGCAAATGCGAGTGTAATGCGAGGGCTGTGCATCGGTCTCCAAGGATGTGTCTTTTGTTTTCATCTTAAAGATGTTACATGCATCACTAAGGAACCCAGGAACTCACAATTACCATAGATTACACCCAGCACTGCTACGTCGCCACATTTGAGGTAATTATGGTAGTCCCACACGGTCTGTATAATCAGTCTTAGATTTGAGCATATTTAGAGTAGTTTGCTGCACATATTCAATGTTGTCTCTAAGGCTCCCCTGGAAACACCCCAGTGTGGTGAGGGACGGCATGCGCTGTTGTTTCTGGGAGAAAACTGCATCGTGTATTCTCACTGCTCTTGTGAACGAGGATTGTGGAGGACGAAGGGGATACGAGTCCTTGTTAATGTATTGTTGGCAATTAGCTGGAATTAGTTTGGGGACTGGAGCAGATCCAGAGGCCGGATCCAGAGGCTCGATCCGAACGGCAGCTCAGCGGGAAGCGCTGTGAGCGGAAAAGCGAATCACTTTCATCTTGGCCCAGCATTCAGAACTACTCGTGTATTGGACAAGACAAGATGGCTCTGTCACTCCGAACAGTAACGGGGCACACAGAAGAACTACTTTAGGTTCCCTTAAGAACCTTTCGGCAGGTGGTTATTTGGAAGAACTGCCCTTAAGCTTCGTGCTACTGACCGCTGTAGAACCAAGCCAAGAGTCAAAGTGTTAAGTATGCATTGGGGTTAATGTCTAGTTCTAACTGCATCCTTGATTCTAGTCCTAATCCTATCTCTATTTTTGGTTTTAGAACTAATCCTAACTCTCATTTTGGCTGTTAACGTAATTCTAATTCAAACCTTGATTCCAATTCAACTATACTGTTAAGATAAGATAAGATAAGATAATCCTTTATTGATCCCACAGTGGGGAAATTTGCAAGATCCTAATTGGTCCTAATTCTAATCTTAATGTTGTTTACTCTCTGAAATTAGTTCTAGTCCTAATATTAACTTGAATCTGGGTTCTAATACTAACTCTGATGTAAATCTATACCTAATCCTGACTCTTACCCTGGCTGTTGACATAATCCTAAACCAAAACTCGGTTCTAGTTCTATCTTTAAACTTAATACTGGTTCTAAGCCAAACCCTAATGTTTGTTCTAGTCATAATCTTAACCCTGACCTTAGTTTAAGTCATAATCCTAATTTTAATGTTGTTTTAATACTAGCTAAAATGGACTAGTCCAGAGTCTAATGCTGTAGCTCCAACCCTAACCATTATCCCTGTTCTTATTCTGACTGTAATTTTGGTTGTAGTTCTAAATCTAACCCTAATCTTGGTTGAAATGCTAACTCTCATCTTGATCTTTTAGGCCTACTACTAACTCAGATCTTGGCTATAGGTGTAATCCTAACTCTAACTTTAGTTCTAATTCTAAGCATAACACTAATGTTGGTCCTAGTCCTAATCCTAATAGTGGTTCTCATCAGAATGGAGTCATAACTCAAATCCTAATCTTCATTTCTAATTCCAGTCATAACCTTAATGTTGATTCTAGTCCTAACTTGAGTAAACTGAGTGAACTGAGTTTGTATGTCTGTGGACTGTCACACTTCCTGGCGTTCCACCGTTGTGTCTTCCTCCTCCTCAGAGCAGCTGGTGAGTTATTTATATCCAGGGTAATTAGAGGTGGAATCGGCATCGCAAAGACACTCCTCGACAGGCTGAATCTGCAAGGGACACAGACAGTGATGTCCCGCTGTATCCTCCCTCCTCCAACCGTCCCCTCCTCCTCCTCCTCCTTCTCCTACTTGTCCAATTCCCAAGAAGGCCGGTCTGGAACAAGTGGGGAAATAAACCAGATCTTGACTTCACTGAATAATTGAAGCAGTTTTTACAAGAGCAACAGCCCGCTATCTGACCTCATAAAGGCGTTACAGGGCGCAATCAGGACTGTGCAGTTTGGAGGGGAGGGGGGGTCTGGAGAAATGCTGTTTAGAATAGATGGAGAAAGAGTAGGATGCTGACACAGTGCTTATTCTAAGCATCTCGTTGTTTTGGCTGTATCACAGTTCTCCGTGTAGAAGACAATTAAACACAGTTACTTCAATAAAAATGTTGCGGTGTAAATCTCTCTCTTTTTTTTTTTTTTTTTTTTCTTCAATATTTTTTTTTCAACATTTTCCAAAAGTACAACATATAGCAAGGCCAATACAAGAATATTATTATAAATAAATAAATAAAAATAAAATAAATAATAATAATAATGTTAATAATAATATTTAAAAAAGGGGGAAAAAAAGAGAAAAAGAAAAATGGCTGCCACACATGTACACCAGGTAGCATTCTATTTTTCGTTATTATATCCAGAAGGGTATAGCATCTACATCATTTAGCTGACGCTCTTATCCAGAGCAACTTACAAGGTTAATCATATTACAGGTAGGCCAATGTAGTCTTGGGAGTCTTGCCCAAGGACTCTTATTGGTGTAGCACAGCATAGTCACCCAGACCGGGATTCGAACCCCAGTCTCCCACATGGGACGGTAGCTTCCTGGTGAGTAGTGGTGTTGTTATCCATTGTGCCACACCAACCACATAGCATCAAGCTAAACATCTTTTCGATTGTTAAGAAAGGATCCCCAGGTGTACCAAAAGTGCCTCTGTGTCTTCAACTCACTACCATGTAACTGGTCCATTTGTATGGTAAACATCAAATAGCGGAGTGACTGGAGATTTCCATGTCAAGAGTATTACTTTTTTAGCCGCCACCATGCCAGCCATCAAGGCCTGTTGTTGAATGGAAAGCAAGTGGAGGGTTCCATCCGAATATCCAAAAATAGCTGGATTAGGCTCTAGGGGGATATTCACTTTAAACTCTTTTGAAAAACAATGAAAAAAGGTAAATCAACCATCTCTTTATGTTACCTGAAGTTAGCAGAAACTCTTCCAATTTAGCCACCTTCGGGTTGTTTATATATCTTACTTTCATGTTTATTTGGCCCAACATACTGTTTTATTCTTTGGCAACCAACCAACCAACAAACAAACAAACAAACAAATACTGAAGATGAACTCACCGGATAATACATTTGAAAAATACCTAACACCATCTAACACCTCCACCAGCACCAATAAAAGCTGTGACTGGATTTGGCATGGACTGGACAAGTTTTCGGATGTAGGCACATCAGTGTTCAGACCCTCTTGCATTAAAGAATTGGTCAGGTGGTCCTGATTTGGTGGATGCCTTCCCTGGTACAGTTCCGAGGAGAGTTTGCTGTAGACTGGGATTTTAGCCACTGCTGGTAGACCCGTATGACCGTACACTTCCATACACCTGCAGATTCAGCTACTTCCTTCACACTATGGTCTTTGGCCACGCCCACATGCTCAGTCACTCCTTTTAGCCAATCATTAACATCTGCTCTGGAGCATTTCCCACACATGGAACGAGACACTCCCTGCACTGTAGCACCTCTTCTCAATCTATGGATCCTGTCACTTACACCCCTCAGGTAGTTGTAGCCCCATCATCCTCGTGCAGCGCCATCTGCAGGAGCCTGAAGATACTACCACCTTAAACAAATTTAGAGGAGAAGAGGAAAAAACCTACTTTAATGTTAGTCAAGGTAACCAGACATTTGTCCCAAGTAATTTCAGGCTGACCATTAACAGAACTCTTCTATTGGTCAGTTAAATCACGAAATTCATACACGATGTAAAAGGTTTTTACACAGTGTATGAATGTTTTTCCTAGCAAGATGGCCGCAAAAAGTCTCCGTTAAGGCTTTTCCGCCGTGCTGGCGCAGCGATGGAACCCAGCAGGTGAAACAAAACACGAGAACTACACTCGCGAAATTGCAACAAAACACTGTTATAGATGTGTTAATGTGGATTAGTCGGGTAGAGCAGATCTCTCCTGCCTGTATGACAGTGAGCTGACAGAGGCAGAAACAGCTCCTGTCCTGGGACTGCCGCTCCCAGGTGAACAACCCCCCTACACTGCCGCCTCATGCTAATTTCCAACTTTCAAAGCCTGTAAACTTTATCTAATTATGCGGCAGAACACACGCTCTCGCGCTCAGGTTCTGGCAGCTTGCGCCTTTTAATTTATGAAAAACAAATCTGAAATATGCAGATGTCTTTTGTTTGAAGCAGATGTTGGGTCCTGCTCGCCAGAATTCAATCAGCGGTCTCGGGGGGGTCCTGCGTGCCATCCCTGTCCAAGGGCCTGTTTGAAGTCTGACAGGGACACGACGACGGGGCTCAAAATGCCGTTCCCTCAACACACACACACACACACCCGCACACACTCCGCCTGCAGCCAGATCTCAGGGTGCGGCCCTGCTTTCAAGGAACTGATGCGGAGGAGCCGCCTGATCTCCTGTTGTGGTGCTAATGGCTTTATCTGTAGTTTAAAGACGCGCTGTAGGTCTCATTTACAGGTGACATGTTAACCCATCTAACTGCACGTTCCAGAGGCAGGTAACGACGGGTTTACCTGTAGGTTCCTAGGGTTATAGATTAACCACAGAAATGACATCGGCATCATTCTCACTTGGGCTAGGTGCAGATGGTGTGTAGATATGATTTGTTTCCAGAATTTGCTTCTGAAGCCATTAGGCTAGGCTAATGGAAGCTTCATCAGCTATCACTGTGCCAACTGTACACAGGGTCGGGCATGATACTAGAACTGTACTAAAATCATAATCTAGTCTATATGACACATGAACGGCCGCTTTGCTCACCTAATTGGGTGGATGATGACATTCGTGAGTCAGACAGGAGCTTACTAATTGACTAGCATTTAGAGGCCTGACCTGTGCTTAGCCGGCATGGGAGGCACGATGTCACATGACCTTGTTAAACCAATGAAATGCAGGGTATACCTTTTCACAGGGACATGAGCTAATGGCACACACAATGTTGGTGGTAAGTGAACATTTTAAATAGTCCACCCTGAAAAGAAGACTGATAGGCTTCCGTCCAGGTGCTGCACCGGACTGGGAGTTGAGCAGCTAGACTGTCCAGCCTAAAGCCGGACACGTGGCCACCCTAAATGTACACAACCAGTCATTGCAGACTTACAGAAACAGGTTCTTAGGTTCTTTTCAAGTTGGGCAAGAAACTGGGACTTACTTATTTTACCACAGAAGGCACTGCGCTGCCAGCGTTCTAGCTACCCTCAGTGGCTGCTCCCTTCTTATGGTGGGGAAAGCTGGATGTACAAAACAATGACTGTGGTGTCATACAGTTGGGTTGTTTAGCCATGTATGCACGGGAAGTGCATGGGAGTGGTAACCCGCAGAGCACTATGGGAACACGGGGCATGCAGTAAGAGTCAGTAGGCTCTGCGGTTGGTCTGGGGTCTGTGTAAATATGGTGTTTGGGCTATTCTGTGCTGGGCTGTGGAGTAGTTGGTGCAGTGTTGGCGCCTACCATCATGCAGCGTGTGGTTAGCAGTGACCTGCCTGCTTGCTGCCTGGTAGTGAAGCTGGGCAGTGGTTTCTCCACTGCTGGTGTGTTCAGTTAAAGAGCGTTTGCTTAAAGCTTGATGTTTCCACGTTTCTTCTGCTACTTAGTGCCACTGTGGTGTTAGGGTTAGGATTGCCTTCTCCTCCCAAGCACAAAGGAGAACGCAAAGGTGGGACAGCAGAGAACACTGGGCCCGGCCAAGGATGGAGAAGGCTGGTGAAGACTGAGTACTGCAGAGGAGGCGGCACTGCGAGGCACTGCGAGGCACAGCAGCGGCGGAAACCAGCAGGAGGTTATCGGAAGAGACTGCCAGGGAGGAGGCTTGGATGGCGGCCAGCTGCGAGGACCTGTGAGTCGGTGCGGCAGCAAATCTGTGCACCACACTCGCTGGCTTCGATGGCACTGAATTCTTTCTGATATCAGTAATAATAAGTGGCTTTAGGGAACTGAGATATGATATTATACACTGTGACGTTGGAAAGAGGCGATGCGGTTCTGCTCTGGAGCAGAACTGAGACAGCAGCCGTTATGTGTCAAGCGGAAGAAGGATTTTATTCCCTATCCAAACTTTTTTGTGCCTCTGTCTGGCTGTGTTTACATCGGATGTGTTCCGACAAACACCGTCAGCCACGTTCATTTTTAATTTATGGGACTCATTAAATGTCGGGAATGAAAAACACGGCAATTATCATTTATCTTGATATATTATTTACAAGGCCTCTGTCTCCCGGCTGGGGAGGTGAATGCGAGGCTGGGGAATTCAGCGGGGTTACGGGTGTTTGAGCCCGAAACCTTTGGGGTTTGGATTGCACCTGTCGAGAGAGAGAGAGAGAGAGAGAGAAATTGGCATTTGACTTTTGCACACTTTTGTTGTTCAGGAGCTCCGTGTTTCATGGCCTAATGGCACCATGGGAGGATATTACTGAGGGGCAGTCTCTATTAGACACTGGGGTCATCAATTATTTATTCCTTCTTTACTCCCAGTCAGTTGGTTTTCTCCCTCAATCCCTTTCCCTTTGGTCTCTTCATTAGGCTCCTCATGTCTTCTTCTTTCTTCAGCAGATGGATAGGGTTCTGTCTCATCGCAGTAGCTCCTCCAGCCCTGGATCTGCCGCCTGGCCCATTGTCAGGGTAAAGCCGCAAATTCTACCTGACAGACCGGCCCTGGTATTGGGCTCGCAGTAGCAGAGGCTTGATGGAAACGGAGAATGGGGAAGATAATGATAACCGGCTTCTTTAGAAGCTGTCTATTTATAGAGGAAGGCCATGGACTGCATGTGTCTGAAGTGAATTGCCTTGTTTTTTTTTTTCACTTTGAAATCAGAGCCTTATGAGTAATTCTCCTGTCAGTCAGCAAAACGAGCTGATCTATATTTGCACCAAGAGGCAACCTTCCGTCTCAGTAGGGTCACGCATTAATTGTAATACATGCTTTCTTTGTCTTGTAGTTAATGTAATCTTCACGTTGGACTTTCCCTGCCCCGATCTTTCGTACGCGTCCGCGCCGCGTTCTCATTACATTACTGTTCTGCATCCGTCATGCCAGTGTCATTACCCTTGGCATTGCAATTAACTGTCTAGATATTGTTTTCTACCTTCCTTTGCTCTCCAGCTGCCTACCCACTTTTGTCTCCCGGCCTGGCGTTCTAGCTTTGGAAGTTTTTGCCCCTCCCCCCTCACTTTTTTTTTTTCCTTGGGTCCCTGACAGACGCCTAATTGAATGATGGATGTCCCTTCATTGCTTGGTGATTAAAGCAGAGCGACTGTAATTGGTCAGAGACGGGCAGGGCTCTGCTCCGATTGGCCCGGTTTTGAGGGCCTGGGCCCATTCCCCATCTGTCTGCACAGTGCCCACCTCCCACATGCCCAAAAAAAGAAGGTGGGGCAGGAAGGGAGGGGCTACTGGCAGGCTGTTTTGGCAAATCATAATAAATTATGCAAATGAGGTTTTAAGCTGACAATGAGAAGCTTCGTTTGGGGGTCCACACGGCACCCCCCCCAACCCCTCCTTCACCCAACTCCACCATGGTCCTGCTCTTTCTTGCTCTTCTCCCACTTCTTTACTGACCTGACAAGGCAGCGATGAAGATTAATGACCCCACCCTGACTGACAACGGTGGGAATTGAAGGGCAGAGGAGGTCATTTATCATCCGCTGACAGGTGCCATTCAGCCCACGCAGGGCTTCGTGCCTTTCTGTGCTCTCTCTCTCTCTCTCTCTCACTCTCTCGCTCTCTCTCTCCCCCACACTCTCTCCCAATCTCATTTTCCAGCATGAGTAAAGCAGCACTCGGAGCCTAATAACGTATTCCCGAATTAAAACTCATTCTTCGGAGCGAGGCTGACAGATGAAAATAAGAAAAATCAATCGCCGGCTTGTTCGGGGGCTGCTTACTCGCTGACTCGGAGGCTCTCCGCTTTAATTTGGACGTGCGATGCATAGGGCCGGGCCTGCAGGGGGAGGGTTGAGACTTTTACGAGGCATCATCCATTATAATTTACCAATAACGCCAACTTCCAGGATCATTACCGCCCAAGCATTAATGATTAATTCCTTAATCTGCAGAGTAATTCCCTCCGGGGTCCGGCTACCAGGACGTGAAGAATACTTCGGAGAAATGCACCTCATCCGTGTCGACGTTTGTTCAAACCACTTTAGCTCGTTCCGATCAGCTCCTGCAAAGCCTCCGAGAGCTTTTGGTGCCTCTTTGAACAGAGTGGAGGTTGTGTTGTGGGGATCTACCACCCCTGGTTGATTATTTCAGTCGCTTTTGCTGCAGTGCAGTTCTTTTTATGTAATTGAATCAATGCAAATCGCACAAATCTCACAAACCTTTGAGGCATTAAACAACATGAATCAGTTAAAGAGTACATTCTCACTGAGCTGGCTAATTCGTTCACAATCTGCAGGGGTATCCACAGTCTTTACAAAGCCGGGTTTAGCAGGCTGAAGGTTCTCCACAGATGGGAGCTATTGTCACTCAGATTGCTTCTTGTCTGAGCTCCACTGAAAGAAAGGAAACGCATTGCAGCAGGAGCTCACAAATCTGTTTGTTGTTAACCGGGTCCAGATTATTTGGAAAGCATAGTCATGGCTGAATACTGAATACGCTGCCCTCAATGTAATTAGTAGTGTATTCATTACGATACATGAAAATTATTAAAAGATGGTGCAGTAGGGGTGGAGGTGGAGTGACACCAGGCCTTTTAGACGTCTTGCATGTGTCAACAAACCGTTCATGTTGGTGACAACCACGGTACGTCCACACATGGATTCGTTGGTCGTCTCCACCAAGACAAAAGCGTGACTCGTCACTGAAGATGACCCGCTGCCATTCTGAGTCACTCCATGACAGTCTGGAACGACACCATTGCAGTCTATGGAGACGTTGACGTGGTGCTAAGGACATTCGTCGTAACAGTCTGGCGTCATCCAACCGCCTGCCAATGGTTCTGGCACTAACAGGATGACTCATTAAGGGCATCACTGCTAACTAAATGTCCGCAGTCATGGCTGTTGCGTCAGCCAGGTACAGCGATAAGGCCGGTCCTTGCTTACGTCACATGCACAAGAATGAAACTTGAACCGTTGGCATGAGATCAAACCAACCCACCAAGTTTCATTCCTGTCGGTTGATTCCTTTTGGAAGCAGCTATTTGTATATCTATTATTTTTGACGATAAGTGTATATATGGTCAGTGTTATGAAAAACAAACAGCTTATGAAATGTGAAGTGAAAATACATAATTCTCCTTTTTTTATCACCTGCTGCAGTCCACAACAACTCTTATAATCCCCCTCATGTCCGCTACAGATTAACAGGGCAGATTATTATAATGATAATTCCCCCATAGAGCTCAGTAATGCTGGGGTAATTAAATGGCAGGTCACATTGATTTATCAGTCTACTCAGGCTTTAGCAGGAACTGTTTGTAAAGAAGCTGCTAATTGAGATCCCTGTCAGCATGCCGCATGCCGTCCGCTGATTATTAACCAACAGTGAAAGATAGTATATCATTTTTAAGTGTTACTCTTAAACAGAAAATGTATTCTGTAACTGTATTCTGACTCACAATCATTTACTAAATTGCTAATTGCTGAATTGAGCTTGTAGCTTAGACTGAAGACAGATACTTGATTTCTGAATATGTTTTCCCAATATAAGCATCCATTAGATCCAACCCTGACGGTGTCTATGTCAAACAGCTTGGCTTACAAGTTAATAGACTATATAATTAACAGTCTGAAGGCTTACACTTACTTACTGAATCGGTTCAGTGTCGGGTACACAAAAAAGCACAAGCCATTTGAGGCTTCAGATCCTTGAAATTGACATTTTACATTTAGCAGACATTTAGCAGACACTCTTATCCAGAGCGACTTACAACCGTGCTTAGTTTTCCATTGGATAATATTCCAGCTAGTACAGGAAGTTTAGAGCCCAAAAAAATTCACCATGAGCTCAGACACTGCCCGACCTTGGGCTAACCTGGAACCACAGCTGAGTCTAGTAATTACATTTACGATATTTAGCTGACGCTCTTATCCAGAGCGACTTACAAGGTTAATCATATTACAGATAGGCCAATGTAGTGTTAGGAGTCTTGCCCACGGACTCTTATTGGTGTAACACAGCGTAGTCACTCAGCCTGGGATTCGAACCCCAGTCTCCCACGTGTGGTGGTAGCTATTTGGCGGGTAGTGGTGTTATCCGCTGAGCGCTGTTCTCCGCTGAGCTACACCAACTACAATTACAATTAACTCTAGGTACAGCAAGCTAACGACACAGCCTAGTAACTGTCAGAATCTAAGTCTAAAAAGCTCAAAGCCTACCTTACTAACAGA
>JAMWET010002963.1:0-50000 GCA_024036415.1 Prochilodus magdalenae | reverse complement strand
GTCAGATATTCACATGGAGCCCTAATTCCACTTTCCAACTACAAGCCCATAAAACCTCTCAGAGGTCCAGCTTTGGGCTTATAGTGCATGTTCAATGGTGTCTCCGTTTCTCAGTGAGGAGCTTCTTGAACAGCTACACATCCTTTCAGACCTCCATAGCTTTGAGGTGTCTTCTCATAGGATGGACAGAAACACCGGTGGATGCTTTTAGACCTGAACCGAGAGTGAAGCTCGATGTTCTCATGTTTTTTTGTTGCATAGAAGCCTAAAGTGCTGTTTATCTGATAGGGACAGTTTTGGTGGCCTACCAGGTCTTCCAGGTGGTTGTTAGGAGTTCAGTTTTCTCTGTAGCTTTTAATCAGCTTTTTTAAATTTTGGAAGCTCTCGTTTTGTAAAACTCTCATACCTTGTGTAGCTATACTGGTCCAACGGAATAATGGCCACAAGTCATACTGATGTCTTCTGAATTTATTTCCCTCTCTTTCTTCATTAGACACAGTGAAAACTACAGGAAAATAAAACCTTTGTTCACGACATACATTTCTTGGGGGGCCGTCGTGGGCTGGAGGTTAGGGAACCAGCCTTGTGACCGGAGGGTTGCCAGTTCGATTCCCTGAGCCTACAGTAACGACTGAGGTGCCCTTGAGCAAGGCACCTAACCCACAACTGCTCCCCTGGCGCCGTGGATAGGGCTGCCCACCGCTCCGGGTAAGTGTGCTCACTGCTCCCTAGTGTGTGTGTGCACTAGTGTGTTTGTGGTGTTTCACTTCATGGATGGGTTATATGCGGAGACTAAATTTCAACAAGGGATTCAAATCTTAAATCTTCTCAGTCCTTTCAATGTCTCTAGGGCTTGTGTTCGTTGCTAGTTTGGCTTAAACATATTAGCTAGCACAACAGTTTCACGTAAAACTCAAAATACACAGGATTAAACTCTGCATCCACAAAAAAGACATATAAAAGGTGCATTATTAGACATATATAAACAATTATCAACATTTACCATGTGCCCCTCCTAGACCATGTGTAAACTATGGTTGTTTTTAGGGTAGCATGTCTCTTCTCTGCTGCCAAGCTGGCTCTAACCCACAATTACCTAACGTCACATGACTCATTACACGTCGCAGTAAAGTATCACATAACACCATGTACAATTTTTAAGCAAATGTTACTTTTAAAAAATAATATTTTTATTTTACTCTCTTTTTAAACCTGTACATGTGATTTTAACGCCTTTTAATAACTATATGAACTACAATAACAAAAAATTCACAACAAGACAAAACAGACATTTCAAAAAACGTCACTCTGAATGTTACACCTTGTATCTAAACAGAGAGTCATACAGAATTTTTATTTTTATTTTTTTTTCCCACGTTCACAGACAATTTCATGTTTCTATGTAATGGGTGTCGTTGTGGTATGAACGGTGTTCTCTCCTGCATGAGACCCGGCTGCAGTCTGAAAGGTGAAAGGGGTATTGTTTCTTTTCTCCTCCTAACGCTTTAGCGGGTATAACCGAGGGGTCGTTTAATGGCAGCCCACTCTTCGTTAGAGCTAATTGAATTGGAGAGCTTGGAGAAGTGGAATTACGAGCTCCTAAAGGTCTGTGGGTATCTGTGTGCTGTGGACTCTCATGGTGTGGACTCTCCAGGCTGTGTGTGTGTGTGTGTAGGAGAGAGAAAGTGTGTGTACGTTTTCGTTCCCCTATCTCAAGCGCCTCTCGTGGAAAATCTCACACACAATAATTGCCTGACCTTTACAGCATTGGGATTGCCTCATTAAGGCTGATGGATAATGATGGCGGCTCGGGCGAACGTGAACTTCAGTGATAATGAAACAACAGAGCAGCTCGGCTTTCCATCTGGGGTCGGAGGATCATCGGCAGGCGAGAGACGCGCCCCGTGTCCTCTCTGATCAAACCCCATCCCCAGATACACGAATGCTTGTTTTCAGGACGCTATGGGGACGAGAAGTCACACGCATGTCTTATAGGCCTCTGAAGTCATATTAAGAGCTCTGGGTCTAAACCGATTTATCTATGGAGAATGAAATCAGCGATTTTTCTGTTTTTCAGTGCATATAGTTTTTGAATGTTGCTCAGTTTTTGACCCTCGTAAATATGCGGCCATCAAGAAGCCAATATACAGACATTAAATTGACACCATAGAACAACATCAACAAATGATCCCACACAAACCGATAGGCTTCGTTACTTGTGGCAGTGCAGAGGCTATATGAGTTGGGGGTGTCAGTTTTAGGAGCTGGTCTGGTTTATTACTAGACACATACAGTGTCATTTCAGTGCACCGGAAGGTTACCTGCTTGTAGCATGTATGTAGCTCTATTCATAGTTCAACTGCTAAAACAAGTTCAGAGGTTCCTCTGTCCGGAGGAGAATGCGTCGGGTTGGAACATTTGTTGAACACATGACAGCAATATTTCAGAAATGGCATTCGTTTTTCCCATTGGGAAAACCAGCTTATACCACAAGTTCCTAATATGGACATGACATGGACCACGGAGTTGTGCGTCTGATGTATTATAAATATCTTAACTGTCTAGACGAAACCTTGTGTCTCCAGAAATAAGGTAAAACCGGTGTTAGCTCTGGATGGAAGAACAGAAGAAGAAGAATAGAATCTTTATTGTCATTATACTTGCGTACAACGAAATTTAGTGCGACACTCTCCAAGAGAAAAACAACAACAACAATAGAAAGAGCAGAAATTATAGCATGAAAATTATACAGGTAAGAAAGACATTTACAATATATTACCCAACAGTGAGTGCAAATGTGCATATAAGCAGAATGCAAGTAGGAGGTAGTTCAATTACTATATGGATTATGACATTTTAATTACGTATCTTTTTTTAATCAGTTCAAGAGATTTGGATCCATTCGCCCTGAAAATTTCACACATTGTCAGTTTTGTACAGAAATAAATTATAGGTCCTGAATATAGTCATAATTAATATTTACACAACAAATTTCCACCCTTTTTCTTTAAAACTGATGTGTGTAAAATTGATCTTTTCTGATGGTGACTGAAGACACTGAAACACTCCTTATAACTTCAGTTTAATGGCTGTAGCTAAACTACAGTGGGCTGAAACACACACACACACACACACACACACACACACACACGTGTATTTATATATATATATATATATATATATATATATATATATATATATATATATATATATAATGTATAATATAATGTATAATTCATGTATATGGCTATATGACTTCAGTATATATCATTGCTCATATGTTTGATGAATCCAGTAATAACCAATTATATATGTGTGTATATGTATATGCATATATAACTCATATATCATGTCAACAATGTGTATATCATATAACATCACAGCTACAATTAAATATATATATATATATATATGTATGTGTGTGTATATATATATTTATAGTCACTGTAGGGACAAAGATGAAACGCTATTTGAAGATGCCAGTTTTTGAGATTTGGCTCGTTGAATACTTGAGGAAAACTCTGGTTACCTTGACTTACACTATGTGGTCATAAACATGTTGTTGGCTTCTCCTGAAGGTTTTGCTCTGACAGCGACAGTATATACGCATGTCTGCAGAAATGTGCCATTCCCTCCTTTATCTCTCCTCTCCTCCCACAGCCAGTAGTGAAGTGATCCACGCTGAGGTTATCCGTCTCGACGAGCTGCACCGTAGTCTGTAGTGGATATGGCTATTTGCCTTCATTCCCCATTTTCACCATCACTCTCTCTCTCGCTCTCTCTCTCTCTCACTGTTGTGCAGTGGGTCTTGCTCCAGGGTGGCCCTTGGCAGATTGGAGGGTCACGGGGGCCGGAGGTTTCAGGCAACCAGCAGGGGGCGCTCACACTCTTGCGTCTGTTCTGTCCTCACACACTCCACCACACTTGGTCTCATGCACACACGCTCCCTCTTCTGTGTGTGTGTGTGTGTGTGTGGATGTGGGTTTGTGTTTGTGTGATGAGATAAAGCGCCCCAGTCAGAGAAACTGACACAGACAACCTCGCTCAACAATCACAAAATATCCCAACTGAACAGCACGGGCTGAAAATCATAGTCATAACAGAACCTCCTGGCCCTCGCATTCAGCTCCACACCTTTTACTGCTCCTCCTACGCCTCAGCAGTTTTACTGCAGTCTCCTCTGAAAGCTATACGCCCAAACTCTGTTTAATTCAATGTTCAAAGAGTCACCAAAACGACAGTAACTAAAAGATAAACATACTAAATTCACTTAGATACACAAATTGTTCCTCAAACTTTTCTTTTTGTGCTTAACCATTTTCTTTGTAGAATTTTAGAATTAGTACAAAGAATTAAAACAAATTCAAAATACACTATGGATGTCAAATATTTGTACATTACATTTATAAATAAATTATGTTATTTTAACAATCACAGTTATCACATTGTTGTTGTTAAAATTATTATTATTGTTATTACCACCAATAAGTGTCTGAATGTAATTGTGTGAAAGTGTGTAAAAGTGTGTGTGTATGTGATATACATATATACACTATAAAATACACACACACACACACACACACACATATATATATACATACATATATATAGTTCATTTTTAGTGTAGTGTAGTTTATTTAATTGTTTCAATGACTATTTCAATATTTAATTACATATAATATAATATTATATATATATATATATATATATATATATATATATATATATATGTTTGTATATTATTATTGTTATTACCACCTATATATATATATATTCAAATAGTCATTAAAAATAAACTGTTAAATGTTAAATTCTTATATTATTTTTATATTAAGGGTTTATATATATATATATATATATATATATATATATATATATATATATATATATATATATATATATATATATATATATATATATATATGTATTTTTGTATTTTAGATATTATATTATAAAATATTTTTATATTTTTAATCATGTGTGTGTGGGTGTGTGTGTGTGCTAGTGTGGGTGTATGTGTGTGTGTGTGTTAGTGTGTGTGTGTGTGTGTGTGTGTGTGTGTATGTGTGTGTCAGAGAGAGAGTTTAGTTTTGTACTCTTAAGCTAGGTCTAATGCACTCAGCCGGCCTGCTTGCGTATTTAGCTATTTATGAAAATTTCATGCAAATGTCGTATTTTTAGCCTATTAATTTTACATAATATAATAAGAAAATAAGCCAACTATAAAAACAACATGGAAAGCAGAATCAATTCTTGGTTGACTAATGACTGTTTATAAAACAGTCGTATGCAAACGTTCGGGCGTTCCTGGGCGAATGACGTTCTGTTGGTTAAATTATATTAACAGATTCCTGAACAGAGAACTCACTTCTGCACGCTCAGTCAGTGTGTATTTAATAAACTGAACATAGTAACGACACAGCCGATGGAAACAGAAAACACTAATATACTAATGTACTAATATAAATTTTATTGTTTTTTTTTCCAGTATTTAATTTATTATTTTAAAATTTAGTGAATAAACAACAAAACAGAAGCATGCAGTGTGACTGGCACACCAAAAATATAATCTCCTTTACTGTGTGGTAAACTCACCTTTCAGCGGAAGGAGAGCTACAATCACAATCAGGATATGGTTTATGTTACATCATAAATAAATTCATATGGAAGTTGTAGATTTAATGCTTTAAGATATAATAAGATAAGCAGTGCTCAGTGACGGTACCGGTGTTCTTTGGGTGCTGAGCTCGTGTAGGAAATATGACTTTCTTTGTATATGCAGTGAAACTTTTGAGTTGTGCTGTGTTTATAGTAAGCGTTCGGAAGACTGTGTGTGTGTGTGTGTGTGTGTGTGTGTGTGTGTGAGGCTGGAGTGGATCAGGTCTGTGATAGTGCAGGGCCTGCTGGGCCCCTGCCTCAGGGAGGGGTCAGAAGTTCAGTTCCCTCGTCTGCTGTTCACACAGGAACACCAGGCCCATAACCCCCCCTTACCACCCCCCCGGCCCCCCAACCACCCCACCCCAAACACACGCACACGCCAGAGCCAAGTCCTGCAGACAGCGTGCAGCAGTATCATTAACAAAGGTCGCAAAACAAAATAGCTGGAGTAGAGTCGGAGTTGGGAACTCTGCTAAGGCAGTTGTTGAAAGTGGCCGATTATTTATCACACCAGCCGTAAAAAGAAATGGCTCATTTAACGACTCCTGTCTGTCCAATTGGACCATTTCTTTTTTTGTGTGTGTGTGTTGTTGTTTCGTGACTAAAAAAAAGTATGACAAGAAATAATTTCGTCATCGAATGATCCTAAAAAATACAGAACGCAGAAATAAAAAAGAATCTCCAGTTTTATTTTATGATTTTTATATTTTGGGATTATTGTAACAGTGTTGGGCAAAAATGGCGTCATAAATGGACCAATAGAAACGCTCCAAAAGTATCTGGAATTTAATTATTTCTATTAAGATGGGCTAGATATTAAGCATGCCGTTGCCTGCACGTGCTGAAGTTGCTATTGTGGTGGAAATAGTTTTAGACAGTGACGAATGTGTGTTGAATTGAGTTTATACTAAATACATCAACACAGATTTTGGCTTTCGGATAATTTACCTTTGGTAATAAATTGCTTATGATATGTTGTATTCATATGGAAACGATGCAGAAGTAAATTTAAAGGGTGGCTTTTTTTTTCCTCCCCCCCCTCAGCGTGCTCTGTAACTACTATACCCACCGTAGTATTGTTTATACGTAGCGAAGGTCTGTGTGTAGTAGTCGGCACTGTTTTGTTTGGTAGGCTTGTCTCTCCACAGCCTAATTCCTGGGGGGAAGTATGTGCAGCGTCTAAAAGCCACAGTCAACAGAAATCTCCGCTCTCACCGGCTCCTGTTTGCATTACAGATCATTGCCAATTTATTTCAGCATGCGCTACAGGTACATCAGTACAGGCCTGTCACTGCTGTTTTGAAATACCTTCATCCCCCCAGAGAGAGACATGCAAAACATATCTAAACTGGCGCATATGTACTTTGCTTCTCCAGAGATGGATAAAAAAGAGGAAATGCCATGAAGCAGCCCTTCCAAACAGATCATTTGACTTAACACGAAGGTAGCCACCAAGTGCTTCTGGTTTAGGAGCTGTCGTCAACGGCGAACGAGCGCCACCGTCTTATTTACTCCCCGCTTTTAGATAATAAAAAGAAGGGTTTAGACGCGCGGGCCTCGCCTAGAAACCCTCGCCATCGCGCCACTGTGATGGAAAGCGACCTTGCGGCCCCTCCGCCGCGGCAGTTTCCTAAGTCACAAAACAAACAAACATCTCTTCTCATAACATTTGCACTAAACCTAATTAACTGTGCAAATGCCTGGACTCAGGTTAGCGTCTGCTTGCGAGAAGCAGCTCGGCAGATTGAACCCGTGCCTGTTAGAAAGGGAATTTATTCAGGAGAAGCGAATTACTGCACATTTCTGAAGTTTGTACAAAGGCCGAGTCACCTTGGGCTCCGTGGCAGCCATCTTGTGTTGGGTGCTCCACTGTATGGGTTGGACTCGTACCTAGTCCTACAAGGCTCTCTTTCACTGGGCTCCAGGCCTGACCAGAGCCCCAGCCTCGGTAAGCTGACTCCAGCAAGCCACACAGAGGATGGATCTCAGGCCGGGATACTTAAGGTCTGGGAAGGGCAGTGATCAGATTTGGAAGGTAGAGATTTTTGATTTGGCATAACTTGTTGGGGGGGAGTGGGGGTGAAACTAAATTACGTAATATTTAAAGACACTGAAAAGTATGACCAGCAGAAATTTCGTCATCTAAAGTACCTAGAACGTTGAAAAAATAAAGATTCTACATTTTGATTTTATGATTTTTATATTTTGGCGTTATTAATCAAGATTAATTAATCTACATGTATGTATGTATGTATGTGTGTATTTATATATATATATATATATATATATATATAGTGTGTGTACGTGTGTATATTTCTATATAGTGTAAATTGTATATTGTATAAAGTGTCCTAATTATTTGCTAAATATTAAAATAGAATTTGCACACTTGTAGACATAGAAACCAAAAGTATGTTTGTATATATAATTGTATATTGTATGATATATAAATTATCATATATATTGGATTTTTTGCTAAATAGAACTCACATATGTAGTAATAGACACATTATATAAATCGTATATAAATATATGTGTTATGTTTAATTTATATGTGTATGCATATGTTGTATATTGTCATATGTTAAATATATATATACATTTACATACAAATGTGCTTTATGCATATGTATATATATATATATATATATATATATATATATATATATATATATATATATATATAACATATATATAATACATATGCATAAAACACATTTGTATATAAATGGAAATGTGTATATATATATATATATATATATTTAACATATGACACAATATATATATATATATACATGCATGTATATGCATGCATAAAGCACATTTGTATGTAAATGTATATATATATTTAATATATATATATATATATATATATATATATATATATATATATATATTTATATATATATATATATGTGTGTGTGTATAGATATATTTTTAGTAGGTAAAATTTTTATTAAAATGTAAAATTACTCTTGCATTACTATTGCAATTACTCTTACACTATTGCATTTATATATATATACACATATATGTATGTGTGTGTGTGTATGGAATACAACATTTGTATTGTTGTGTGTGTACTAAACATATATAATAAAATATAATTAAATTTGCGGATTCAGATACTCCATATGGATCCTATTGGTGAGAATATTATATCTTGCTCTCTGCATTAGTGTCTGTCAGTCTGCTTGTCTGCAGTGAGTCCTCACACCCCTGGTAAAATATTACAGTGTGATGTGAAGAATGGACGTGGTTCCTCTCGATAGCTCCGAAGCGCTGTCCCAGCTAATGTGGGGCTTTAGCGTTTTCAGCGCTGGTCTGGCTGTTGTGACCTGTAACTGCTTTTGTCAGCGAACATGAATCTCTCTAGCACTGATGTGTGTGTGGCCTGCTGTGGCCATGGAGCAAATGGTCCGGGCACCGATCCTTCTCCCAAGCCTTTGCCTGCCCACAACTTTTCCCAACTCTCGTCTTTGTGCGAGAACCATTTAACATTAGCTGCTCGGCCTCACCAAGGTTCTCACCTTGTGTTCATTTGTGCGCGCTGCTGAGAGCAAAGCAGAGCAGCCGTCTCTTACAAATGCTCCCTTTTGGAATCGCATACCAGTGGCACCTAGCCAATGATAGATATGCATAATATTTCACGGGGAGACCCTGCAAATAGAATACCCTGCTGTGCTAAAGAAAACAATGTGTTTCTGAGCACTGAGATATAATCCATCACTGTGCCGTCAGGGCAGAGTTGGAGGGGGGGGGAGCACACTTACCTGTTTTTCACATCAGAGGGAGAAGAAAAATGACAGTGCTTGTGCTTCCAGAAACGTCTCCCTGCTTTCAGGCCCGTTCTTACTCGGACACTAATCAAACAGCCCACACTGCCTTCTGGACTGGAACAACATCAACCTGCATCAGCAGTGGCACATGCAAACCCTTAATAATCAATCAGGGGGCCATTTGGTTGTGGATGGTCGTATGTACTGACATGCATTTGGTTAAAACAAAAAAGTTTAGGCAGTTTTCAAATGATGGCATAATGGATTAGCTAGGCATTTCTAAGGTTCGTGTGCACCGTCTGCTCCGTTGGACACTCCCACCTTGTTGATCCACCTTGTTGCTGTACAGTCAGAGACGATAGCTCATCTGCTGCTGCCCAGTTGGTGTCTGTGATTCTCTATTTCTTCATCAGTGGTCACAGGACGCTGCCTATAGGACTGGCTTTTGTGCTGGCTTCTTGTGGTGGACGATTCTCCGTCCAGCAGCATCACTTCTGTGTCTGATCAACTCACATCAGCACTGCACATACTAACACCACCACGTCAGTGTCACTGCACTATGGAGGTCCTAACCGTTAAAGAACAGGGTGAAGGGTCTAGCAAAGTATGCAGATGGGCTACAGTCTGCAGGTGCGGAGTGCTCCTCTATGGTAAATGGAGCTGATAAATGGAAAGTGAGTGTAGATACGAATCACCTACATTATACTACCTACTCTGTGGAGGTCCTGAGCATTGAAGAACCGGGTGAAGGGTCTAACAAAGCATGCAGAGAAACAGATGGGTTACAGTCTGTGATTGTAGAGCGCTCCTATATGGTAAATGGAATGGAGGATAAATGGGAAATGAGTACAAATAGGTGTACCTAATAAAGTGGCTCTTAGAATAGTCCAATAGACCTCCATAATACTACCTACTCTGTGGTGGTCCTGAGCATTTAAGAACAGGGTAGGGGAAAGCTAAAGTGACTGTAGAAGTAAGCATATATATGTATGTATATATATGTATGTATGTATGTATATATATGTATGTATGTGTGTATGTATTTATGTATGTGTGTATATATATATATATATATATATATATATATATATATATATATATATATATATACACACACATATATATATATATAAATAATAAAGTGGCTGTTAGAATAGTCCAATAGACCTCCATAATGCAACCTACTCTGTGGTGGTCCTGAGCATTTAAGAACAGGGTGAGTAGGGGAACGCTAAAGTGACTGTAGAAGTAAGCATATAAGCATCTACACTGTGTGTGTGTTTGTGTGTGTGTATATTTATATATATATATATATATATATGTATGTATATATATGTATGTATGTATGTATATATATATATATATATATATATATATACACACACCATTAGTTTGCTTCATGATTAACAGACCAACAACAACAGTCCAAAAAGTTGGGAACGTCCTGTAAAGTTGTCATTTAAAAAAAACAGGAAGTTGTGTTGATGCACTGTATATGGCATGAACCTCCAAGCTTACTGCAGTAGATGATTCTCATGATCCACACATTCACACTGGTGTTAAGGTCTGGACCCTGGGGTGGTCAGTCCACACTAGCAGTTTGTCTTGAACAGCTACACATCCTATCAGACCTCATCCCTATCAGATAGCTTTGAGGCATCTTCCCAAAGTGGAAGGATGGACAGAAGCACCTGAAACAAGAATGGAGCTTGGTGTTCTCCTCTCTCTCAAAGATGAAAGCTTCAGCTGCTGTTTATCTGAGGGGACGGTTTATTGCCTACACATAGGAGTCCCCAGGAGTTCTTTAAATCTCTGACCACACAATGTAGAATTAGGGTTTAATATTTATCTTAAATATTATTTGGTTATGACCTTGTGGGGAATAAATCAGGGCATCATTCTCTAATTCAATCACAGTTTAATTACCATTATGTGTGGTTCAGAGTTACTAACAGGTAATGCCTTGAATACACAGATGTGACTGGGGGAACTATTTAAACAGTAGATGAATAGAGAGAGAAAAGTAATACACCATACTCTGATTTTTATATTTGCAAATATGCAGGATGTTTTTTGGAGCACCAGTCTCCAATACAAAGTGATGCACTGATGCATTATTACACTGAGAATGACGTCACCTCTGGCAGACCTTCCTCAGCTCCTCGGCCATCTTCCGGCCCATCAGCTTCCTGATCCCGTGTCATCCCAGGGTCACCCAGGAGTATGGTTAAAAGGCGCTTGTGTGGAGAACATGGTGGCGCTGAGGACCTGGAGAGTGGAGCGCGGGCCTGCCAGCAGTGCTGTTGGCCATGAGCCCCAGCTCCAGACACAGGCCTGATGGATGCTCAGATGGAGCTGGGTCTCCAGGCCTGCTGGAGGAGTGGCAGGTGGTTGGGAAGGACGCAGGCGTTGCTGTCGGATCCCTGGCCCTTGACTTGATGCTCTGCTTCTGGCCATCGCTGGCTTTTGGCCTTGTCTCTCGGCACAAGGCGCATCCCTAGAAGGAAGCTATTCATTATCCACCCAGCGACAGGACCTCCGTTCACACCAGCTCAGCCTGAGACCTACATTATGCAAAGCGAAGCTTGCGCCGCCTCGACCTGAGGGGACGGTGAGAGAGACCGAAGCCATCGCTAATGATAACACATCTATTATAATGTTGAACGATGGCCTCATTAAAAGGTTTAAATATACGTCTTAACTCGCGTGTTAATGACATGTTAATGATTGCCAGTTATTACCGGGATAATGACATCTGCGGAGGAAATATTACAGAGTTAAAGTCAAACTTTCAATATCATCCTCCACCTACTGCGTTATGACTCCGTGGATGAGTGTGATGAAAGATCCAAGTGCCCAGGGATCAAGCGCTAGAACGTCAGGGGACAATTTAGCGTTAACACTTAGAGATGAGTGTTATCCTACGTACTTCATACCGAATTGTGTTAATGATTAGACTGGGAGTGCTGCTATGCTTCCCAGATAACTCTATCTCTCTTAGTAATAACAGGTTCTTTGAAACGATGCTATAGAAAAAACGTTGTCGGTTCCGTAAAGCATAAAGCGGCCCTGAGGACCAGTTCGCAAACCAGTGGGCCTTTAATGGATGGTTCAAGTCTTAAGATAACACAACCGGTTCAATTCATGCTCCAAACAGTCGTTAGGCAACATACTGTAGAACCAGATAATGTCCACCACAGTCCCTCCTCCTCCCTCTCTAGATCTCACCAGTCTAGAAGAAACACCTCTGCACTCTGCACTGAGTTCAGCATTACTCCGTTACTCTCCAAGAGCATCTCTAGTGGTGGATAGCAGCACCAACGTTGACTCTAGTTTTGCTTCTACTGTATCACTTCTGTTGTTTGCTGCCAAACGTGGTTTCTTGTCTGGAGTGGGCAACGGTGTTAACTGTGTCCTTGAACATGACTGGCAAGTGGTGTTACTTCTTCCCCCTCTCTTGTTGGACTGATTGCAGACTCAATGCTACAGTTACTCACTATCACCTCTTGAGGTACAAAGTGGTATCACAACACAGGACAGGCCGGGGCTAGCTGGTTAGCATGCTACTTCAGTGGATATTAGGGTTGCTGCCTTTCAGAAATTAAAATAAAGGACGAGGGGGCGTGGTCATGTGTGAGTGACGTATACGAAATTGCGTCCAGTATGTGATCTGTTTCTTGGAGGGGGGTTGTTTGGGGGAGAGTGTGATCAATCATGTGTGACACACATGTTTATCGGACATTTACGGTAATACGGAACAAAGTGTGTCCTGTATTTGAGCTGAATGTGGGTGGGGAGATTGTGATCATTCATGTGTATGTGTGACAGACGTTAGGAAATTTACGGAAAGACGGAACAAATTAACGGACATTTATGGAAATATGGAACAAATCGCGCCCGTATTGGTTTAATACGGGAAGCAACATTTAATTGCCAAATAAAAGACAATTCCATATTTTACGGGACGGGTGGCAATCCTAGTAGATATCTAAGCCACACGGTACAGTACATAGACGTCTTTGGCAAACTGTCATCATAACAGTATTAGCTTAATATTTGGTTAATAATTTTAGTTTATATTGGAATGTTTTTTCAACTTAAACTCTTTAAACACTGATTTTTATTAATGATATGTGTGAGTTTGATGAACTTTCACCTAATATGAAGGTTCTGTCAATTATATTTGGTTTCCTAAACATCCCCACCAATACTATAGAACGTTTTCCGAATGTAGAAGTTCCTTAAAGTTCAAAAAGGTTAGATTAGGTATTCGGGTGATGGTTGAGAATTCAGCGGTGTGTAAGCCAAATCTTAATTCCAACTGAATTACATTTTTCTTTTTTTTTTATTTTAACCAGATGCGTCCGGATTCCGTAAAAATGCCAACAGCCAGCCATTAGAATCCTTGTTTTACTCAAGACACACTGCATTGGAACGTCTCCTGGTTCACTTCGCCTGACCCCATGGATCCTTTTGGGAAGACTGGGGCAAGGGTCGGGTCTACCGGAGGACACTGGAAGTGTACTGGTCTCTGTCTCTCTTTCCATCATCAGACCTCTGCCTGTCAACTGGCAAACCTTGGAAAAGCACACATTGCATCGTCCTGCGCATTCCAGACCTCCTCTCTCAGTGACCCCACCGACCCTGTTTGAGCTGGATGTCCCAGAAAGCATGCAGCCATGACGCCATTCGGAGCGAGGGTATGAACGTATGGAGAGTACAGGCGTAGGTAAGCATTAAGGCAGCCGGGCCTCAGAGCTCTGGGAGTCCTCCATATTCTAGTGGGGTTTTGTAAGGCAGATCCAGCAGTGATGCCTTTGACAGTGCTGTCGGTGCCGTAGGACTTCAGCCATCCCCAGAGACGGCTATCAAACTCGTCAGACGTTCCCGTAATCTCGGTGAAGTTCTAAAACGTCTGCACCACCAAACTTGGGGACTGTGATATGATGGTTCTTCATGCTGGCTTTGAGAAAGTGTTGTTCTCTGCTTTATAGCAGCATCGGCACATGGCATGATGGCATGCAGCAGAGAAAAGGATGCCAAGGTCATGGGACATATCTCATTAGGCACCGTTTTGTACTAGAAGTGTTTGGAAAATGTTTTTTAATACTGTGGGCAAACTGGTACACCTGGCTTTCAAATGCAGCCATTCAGCTCCGGTGTTTTGGAAAAAACAACATCCAGTTCATTCCACCGCTGTGGCCGGTGGCAAAAGTTTGGAAAATGGTACTCCTGGCGGAACGTTCCTCTTGCTGCTGCGGTCAGGAAACTTACCGCCAGCAAATAAATGCAGTAATAGGTTTGAATGGAAGGTTCTTCAAGGTTGTGGGGACATGGGACGTGATTGGAAAGTGACTTTTCGCAGATTTGCGAACCCAAAAATGAGTAGTCCACGTTGGTAAGCAATCTCCACGCCATGAGCTTCAGGCTCCCCGTAGGCCCGTTCCAGCTGTACGATGGAGAGGATTGATGTCTTGGCAGGAGTGGCTTCCTCATGAGTATCCTCCTCTCCCTCATCCCCGTCCAGGCACACTGTCTCAATGTGAAACCACGGTTAATGCTCCATGACAATCTGACAGGACGGGCAACGCAGGGGCCGGTCCATCTGCTTTCAATTTGATTTTGAAGCGGGGGTGGATGTCAGATCTGTTAGATGAAAGTGAGGTGTGCTGTTTTCGAATGGGCTACCTCGTCATCTCTACTAGCTGGTCAGCAGTCGCGTTCGCCTTGGCGTCAACAAAACCCGCCAGGAAGATTGATCGATGGTCAAAGGTGGGAAGAAAGTCTGCTGAAAACCAGGTGGACAACTTGTTTAGACAGTTGCACAAGGATACTGCGGTAGACTGGGTTGGAACGCTTCAGCGTCACTAAGTGGAGTAGATGGAAAAAATCTCGTTGTAGGCTTTTCTCACCCCCCAAGAGAAAAACATGACAGCACCGTTGCTAATTTAGTTCAGTTAAAAGCAATTTTCTTAATTACGTGACCTTGTGTGAGGAAAACATTGACCTAGAAATTGCCAGACTTCAGGGAGATGGGAAAGCATGAAGCCTTTCAAGTAAGCCTCGAGCTGGGCTCTTGCCTTGCTGCTACGGTGGAGCTAACCGAGCTAACTAGCCGAGTTTTACGTGCTCCAGCAGTGGCAGAGTTCATGAAGGTTTTCGCCTTATCTGTGAGGATTTGAGTTCTTCTCGGAGCTCCTCGGCTCACATCAGAGGAAACGGCTCCTCGTCCTGCCTGCTCCAGAACAGCGAGAATGGTCCCAGATGGTAGCAGAAGGAAGAGGCCCCCGAGAGCTAACTTCTCCACTCCTGCGACATCCATCACCCTCTTCTTGTTTTCCTTCTGCCTCCGGGATGCCACGCGGCCCAGCCCGGCTTTATGGACGGCTCTCTGTGGGTGCGAACGTGGAGGAGAGAGCCTGAGGAATCCAGGGTAGAAATGAGTTAACGCCGACTCCCATTTATGAGCCGTATAACTGGTGCACGCAGCCTGAGAGGGGCAGGCCGTGGTCCAGCATCTCCAGCTCCCGAGCACACGTCCATTTTCATCAAGGGTTATCGGGTCAATAAAATCCCTGACCTCGGCCAATCATAAAACAGTCACAACGCCGGAGCACGGATTGATTAAGTTCATAACTCGATTTGAGGCGTACGGAGCGAGAACAATAAAAATCGAGATGGGTATAAATCTAACGCCGGGTACATAATCCCAGAAAATCAAAATGTAAAGTAGATGTTTTTAATGTCTTTCATTTTCATCCCACGAGCCCACTCTTTTGGATGCAAGAATATTTATGCCCTTGATGTCAAAGAGGGGTTTTATGCGGATGAAGCTTTGGAAATTGAAAAAAATGAAGCAACAACAACAAAAACACAAAAACCCCAGTCCTTTGATAGTCAGCCGTTGCTTCGCTGGATTGCCCCTGTGGCCATATGTTTGTAATGTAAACCAGAGTGAGTAGGGACTTCAATAAGACTCACCTAGGCCAGGTCTCTGCTCCTTGGATGACTAACTGAGCTTATTGAATTTACAGAGGTCAAAAGTTTCTGCCTTATAATGAAGTCCTCTTTGGGGATTTCTCCTTTTAGCTCCAAATAGGCTTAACTTCATATTGCGGGGTCATTAAGCCGAGCCGGGGTAATCAAATAATCCCTCACTTAGAGGAAACGCAAAAAGAGGAGAATTTGGCAAAGGCATAGCTGGGGCTTTACGGAGTATCATTTGAGAACTCTATGGCAAAAATAGAATTATGCTTTGCAGGTCACGAGGCTAATGGACGTGCAGGGGAAAGGGATGTTTATAATCAGACCCGATGCCTTGTCTTGATCGCTCTCTCTCCTTGGTCTCAAGACATCATAACCCATCGACGAGCAGCATTATCTCATTATATAGCTGCGGCCTCACTTTTAGCCGCTTCTAAGATTTCCTGAGACCGCTGACCTGTTGGAGATTGTGGGCGCTCCAGCTGAAGTCTATGCAATGGCAACTTTAGAGGAGAGGCCGGAAAAATAATTCTTTCATTTCAATGGAAGTCAATGGAACCGGACGTCTTTCCAGGCAGTTTTGGGCCATTTCTGTTGGTCCATTCATCGGGATATTTTCGCACAGTGGAAACTGCAGCTGCTGTGTTTGAATGATGCATAGAAGTCAAAATCTACAAAAAATGGAGATGCGTGTTTTTATTTGGACAGCGATGTTATATAAGCCTGGTCATTCAGATTGGGATAATGTGAAACTCACTGACTCTGATTTCTTTACAGAGGTGGTGGTGAAGGGAACCAGAAGTCGATAAGTCTACATCGTGAATATTACCAACTATTCAAAACCAACAGTGAACCTACACGAGTTTTTATGGACTGTTGATGCTGGGATAAAGTAGAGGACAATCAAAAGTTTTGCCTTCATGTAACGCTTTGCCACAAATAGACTGATTCATTCAAATATGACTTAGCACAGACCACCCTAAACTACCCTAAAGCACTGTCTGAGATGTTCATCAGATGTGTGGTCCCCATTACCACCCCTGTGAAGAATTCACAAGAGCTTAGACAACAGCGTGCAAGATAGTAAACGTGTGAGTGTGCAAGAGAGAAAGTTTAATATGGATGTAAGAGCAGTTCAGCACTCTGTTTGACTCTCAGGAGTCAGAGGGCATTTTCACTCCAGTGTCTTCTTCAATCAGCATCTCCACATGTACAGCAGGTTCTCAGTGAGGAACCGAAGGTTGGGTTCTAGCTTTACTGGCAGATACAGTGAGCGCCTGCTTCATAAGAACAAGGTCCAGCAGCAAACACACAGGACAACACAGCTACAGACTGGCAGAGGGCCAAACCCCCTCTCTACTGACCGTGATGAGCGCCACCTCATTCCAATGTCCCTTAACCACCGTAAGATGACCTCGAGTGACCTACAGAGAGACTGGCGAGCGGTGGCTGGGGTGAAACGCACAGCGAGCATGGTTCTAAAAACAGGCTTCTGGAGGTCATTAGTGATTTTCTAAATACACAGATCTAATACAATATCTGATCTGGAGTTTGGGAGACATGGTTGCAGTAGTGTAGAGAATCAAACACAACTGAGGGATTCTGGTCCAACACAAACCCAGAACCTGTACAAGTAGAAGAACTGATCACTTGGAGGTGGTGTCTTAAATCTTTCCAGAGCTGTATGTACTGTATACTATAGCATGTTGGTAAATTGATGAGCCAGTAATACATGATATGGCTTGATTACAAATATTAGCATTATAAAAAAAATAATTTTGATATCAGTATTGAATTCAAGGAATCGGAAGATATAGATATTAACTGCTCAGCCCCATTTGTAGCTGTACAAAAGGAGCTACAGTGGTTTTAGCTCATCACAAAAGCTAAAAAACACAAAATGAATTAAAACCTAACGCAGAACAAGTGTTTCTTGACATGCTGTTCATTACGGGGTTTCCACAGGAGGTTTAGAATTTACAATCCCCCTTATGCTTTTTAAAAGGTGGCATTCATTTCTGTACCCCAGAATTAAAAAGACTTGGCTAATTCACTTCGCTCTTGTTTTGTCCTGTTGCAGAGAGCCTGGAGAATGTCAGCTGCTCCAAACTGGCTCCAGAAGAAGGTACGACAAATTTCCATTTACAGACTTATAGCTGGAATAGTTCAGCGGAGTTTTCAGCCCAGAGCGTTCGTTTTTTTATCGTGTCCTTGTTTTCACCATCCCCAGGTCCCGCCTTTAAAGATAACCTTGCATTTACGCTGCTAAAAGCAAATGAGTCAAACGCATGCCTGCGGATCGCTGCCAATATATGCCCAGGATCCCAGAATCCATATGCCCTGCTGGTGCCTGGCTGCCCAGGCAGATGGTACAGAGTTGGAATTAGTTTCTGGTGTTTAATTACAATCATAATCATGGGAAATAAGGATCAATTAAAGCAAAAGTGAAATTAATGAAACAGGAGAGCCATAAGCATTGGGCAGTTGTCTGGACCGTGGTTAATTTTCCCAGCATAAAACGCTGCCATGGAATATTAAATGCCAATCCAGATTCATCGAGCAGAATAGCTCAATAACGACGTTAGAAGCGCTAGGGGTGACATTGATTGTTGAGATTTATCGGCCTTTCACTGTTTCATTTTGATTCATTCTGCAAACACAACGCAGAGCAGCTGGCTTCTCTGAAGAATGCAAAAGAGCATCTGAATAATACGTTTAATACCGTTACCTCGACAGACGTGCATGAGAGTACCATCAGCTGATTGTGTGAACAGTGAAACAATAAATTGATCTGATCGGTCTGAAGATTTTCCTTCTGGCAGCCAAAGCCAGCAGAAGCAGAGCAGGCCTTCCTTACATATCGCTGCTGTCCGGACAAAAACCAGTATCCCCAAAATGGTAACTTTTGCGGAGAAAGACAATCATACTTTACCTTTAACGTAAGGCATTAGAACCAAAATCTGAACACGGCAGCAGTGGAGCACTGGCACCCTAGCTAGCTGAAGAGGCAGGTCAGTAGCATCCATATACTATACCTATGGTAGACCCATGGGAGACAGGTACCCGACTAAACCAGCCCTGCTGGCCAGCACAGGGAGTCTACACATCTTTAACTCAAGCACAGCAGCTTATTTCTAACATTTCAAGTTTCTTTTACTGTCAATCTAGCGCCTCGCATCAGCCTCTATAATATATCGTTGCTGTCCAAAGAAAAACAAGGATCTCCAAAATGGCATCTTTACAGGAGAGGCCAAAGACCTTATACAGTATTAATGTAAGTCAATGGAACCAGACGTTATGCCAGGCAATTTGGGCCATTTCTGTTGGTCCATTCGCAAGTGAATTGACACATGTTGTAAACGGCATCTGCTGTATTCAAATGATTCAAGGATTCAAAGAGACTTTACTGTCATTCACATCACATGTGGTACATGGGGTGGAACGAAATTGTGGTACCCAAGGACCCAGTTTTACCCAGACAGCAGCACTTAAATAAATACAATATACATAAATATATAAAAATATATGTAAAAAAAAAAATACAGAGAGAAAGAGCAGCAGGAAACTGAAAAGGTAGCAGCAGATTGTGTTTAAAGTGACTAGTGTCCTCAGAGTGTCGGTGCAGTGGTCCACTAAGTGGAGTTTAGAAGTCTTACAGCTTCCGGAATGAAGCTGTTCCTCAGTCTGTTCGTCTTACACTTAATGCTCCGCAGCCTCCTGCCTGAGGGGAGCGCGACAAAAGTAAAAATAAAAAAAAAACAGGGGCGCATATGAGTGTGCTGGATGAGTGGGGTCCTTCATGATGCAGGTAGCCCTCTTCCTGCATCTAGAGGTGTATATGTCCGTGGTGGTGGGGAGGCTGACTCTGACAGACCTCTGTGCAGCCTTCACCACCCCCTGCAGAGCGTTCCTGTCTGCAGCAGAGCAGCTTCTGTGCCACACACACACTACTGGAACCATGTCTCCCAAACTCCAGATCAGATATTGTATTAGATCTGTTTATATAGAAAATCACTAATGACCTCCAGAAGCCTGTTTGTAGACCCATGCTCGCTGTGCGTCTCACCCCAGCCACCGCTCGCCAGTCTCTCTGTAGGTCACTTGAGGTCATCTTACGGTGGGTAAGGGACGTTGGAATGAGGTGGCGCTCATCACGGTCAGTAGAGAGTGGGTTTGGCCCTCTGCCAGTCTGTAGCTGTGTTGTCCTGTGTGTTTGCTGCTGGACCTTGTTCTTATGAACCAGACGCTCACTGTATCTGCCAGTAAGGCTAGAACCCAACCTTCTGTTCCTCACTGAGAACCTGCTGTACATGTGGAGATGCTGAGTTAAGAAGAAGCTGGAGTGCTCTTGTGGTTGGCATGGCGCAGAGGATAACACCACTACCTATTCCTATGTGGGAGACTGGGCTTCGATTCCTGGTCTGCGTGACAATGCTGTGCTCCATCAATAAGAGTCTTTGGCCAAGATGCCTACATTGGCTCACCTGTAATATGAGTAACATTGCCAGGGCTGTGATATCTAAATACCATAAACCTTCATGTAAATAATAAAAGAGTAAAAAGCCAACAATCCAGGCAAAACTGAAAGAAAGAGACTCTAAATAAGACGCCATTGGACTGCAGTGGCCGTAGCCCAGGTAGACTGCAAGCTGCTGCAGGGATCTGCTCTGTTCTTCTGAGGCTTGGCTCCTCCTGGGTTGAAGTTGGCACTGGTTCAGCTGCTCTCCTCCAAGCTGCGTGTGTCATTCCCACCACCTGAGCCAGAGAGACACCGGCAGGTGACAGGAGCGCCTGTGCCCGGCGCACACAGATGCCACCACAGCGACCGTTACCTTGCCAGTTATAAATAGACCTAGAGCCACACTGTGCCAGGCCCTTAGCTGCTAGAAGCAAGCAAACAATGCTGTATGGAGTAAGTGCAGAGAAATAGAGCAGGTTTTAGAGGTTTTAAAGCTGCTGTGTGATCTTCTCTCGTTGACTTAGGTGCTTTTGTTGCGGTTCTTTATGCAACACACATCCACATTCCAGTCGGCGGTATTTTCTCATTGTCACTACGTCGTCACATCCAGGGTTACTGAACGTCCGCATGCACTGCCTGACAGAGCAGCAGTGGAGGGACTTTATCTGAAGGCTTCCAGTGAATTATGTCTTAGAGGTCTGGAGTCAGTATAATAATAAAGTTCACTGGTCAAAAAAAATGAGTCATCATGGGTGTTTAAGGTGGTAGTATCTTCAGGTTCCTGCAGATGGCGCTGCATGAGGATGATGAGGCTATAAATACCCATGAGGTGTGAGTGATGGGATCCATAGATTGAGAAGAGGTGCTACAGTGCAGGGAGTGTCTCATACCATGTGTGGAAAACGCTCCAGAGCAGATGTTAATGATTGGCTACAAGGAGGGACTGAGCATGTGGGCATGGCCAAAGACCATAGTGTGAAGGAAGTAGCTGAATCTGCAGGTGTATGGAAGCAGCGTATGGTTATACGGGTCTACCAGCAGTGGCTAAAATCCCAGTCTACAGGAAACTGTCCTCGGAATTGTGCCAGGTAAGTCATCCACCAGGTAAGGCATGGAAGAGTGTCTGAACACTGATGTGGCCTACATCTAGTAACTTGTCAAGCCCATGCCAAATCCAGTCACAGCTGTTATTGGTTCTGGTGGAGGTGTTACATGCTATTAGGTACATTTCAGTCACAGGTGACTCAGTGTTGTGTCTGGTAAGTTCACTAAGATACTGTTTTAAATAGATTTTAATTTGGAATTATATAAAAGGGCTTAATTTTGGCTCAGATCTTCTAAACTAATGTTTAAGGCACAGTAACGAAGCACAACCACTCAAGTATTTTCCTTGTGCTCTGTATATGCCCTGGATGTGAATATCCTCGTCTCTCCACAGTGATGTTTTAGGCTGTCAGTAGCGTGATTTTCCTGAATCCGTAATAATAAAAGCAAACTTTTTTTTTTTAGTCCAAATTGCTCCACAGTCAAAGCTAATGGAACGTCTACTTTGAAACAGCTTAGCTGTATTAACCAGACCAGCGTTTTGGCATCCCTAATGTGGGCTGATTGCAGCAGAGTATGTAGAGCGTGTAACGGCTCAAGGTTGAAAGTGAAGATGTGTAACAGTGATGCATAATTATCATGACCGTCTTGTAATCTAATGCCGAAGGAATTCGAGACTGAGCTACATTCGGGCTGTAGGGTTGATCACAATGGACAGTTTCTATGGTACAAGTGCAGCAGCTCTCTACACAAAGCCAAGCTTAGAGGCCCATGATTAATGACTTAACAGTATCGGCCTAGACAGCGCTGGGCTAATCAGCGGAGTTTTCTCTGCGTTGCTCAATTCCTACCATTTACACAGTAAACTGTAATGTGCGCAGCATAATTTCCTTTTCAGAGGAGCAGAACTGATGCAATCAGAGCACGATGCCTTTGCTTATAAGCTCTAGCGGCTCTATACTTAACCCCCCACTTACAGCAGGCGTTTAAGGACTACCGCCCCTCTCTCTGAGAAAGCATACAGGGCTGTATCCAAGGCCTACACAGTGTATCTTTACATACTGTCTGTTTTACTAAATAAAGCTCACAGCTGGAGCCCCCCTCTCCTCCTATGGCCTTATAAAAGTGGGTTTACATTACGGCTGCAGGCCTCAGTGATGTCTCTCGGAGGAGTCTCTCACAGAGCACTAAAACCCCGCACACGCTAGCGTCCTTAGCCGCTCCTTTGGCTAAATAATTCATTCACGCGACACTGCTCCTCAGACACTGTTTGTCAAGCGCTGTAATGAGAAACGCGGCGCCATCGCATTCCTTCTCATAGGCGTAAGTGTTAAAACGTACAGTGCGCCGGATTTGGTAACACTTTAAGGCCTGCATCTCAACAATTAATGAAGAATTAATGAACTACTAAGCAATTAATGGAACCATAGCACTTGTAAGCCAGCTGTGAATATATGTGCTAAATGTTTATATGTGATTACTGGCTACAGATTACATGAATATGCATTTATAATGGCTTCCCTATATTAGTCATTAATATAGGGAGTTAAATGTTAAACATTTGTGTTGCTTCAGTTCAAGCATAGATGTAGTTCCAAGTTATTTCCTCAATAATCACTCAGTTCACTCTCAGTGTGTAGTGTTATAGCCTCAGTTCACTCTCAGTGTGTAGTGTTATACCCTTAGTTCACTCCCAGTGTGTAGTGTTATACCCTCAGTTCACTCTCAGTATGTAGTGTTATACCCTCAGTTCACTCTCAGTATGTAGTGTTACACCCTCAGTTCACTCCCAGTATGTAGTGTTACACCCTCAGTTCACTCTCAGTATGTAGTGTTATACCCTCAGTTCACTCTCAGTATGTAGTGTTATACCCTCAGTTCACTCTCAGTATGTAGTGTTACACCCTCAGTTCACTCCCAGTATGTAGTGTTATACCCTCAGTTCACTCCCAGTATGTAATGTTATAGCCTCAGTTCACTCTCAGTATGTAGTGTTATACCCTCAGTTCACTCTCAGTATGTAGTGTTATACCCTCAGTTCACTCTCAGTATGTAGTGTTACACCCTCAGTTCACTCCCAGTATGTAGTGTTATAGCCTCAGTTCACTCCCAGTATGTAGTGTTATACCCTCAGTTCACTCTCAGTATGTAGTGTTATACCCTCAGTTCACTCCCAGTATGTAGTGTTACACCCTCAGTTCACTCTCAGTATGTAGTGTTATACCCTCAGTTCACTCCCAGTATGTAGTGTTACACCCTCAGTTCACTCCCAGTATGTAGTGTTACACCCTCAGTTCACTCTCAGTATGTAGTGTTATAGCCTCAGTTCACTCCCAGTATGTAGTGTTACACCCTCAGTTCACTCTCAGTATGTAGTGTTATACCCTCAGTTCACTCTCTGTATGTAGTGTTATACCCTCAGTTCACTCTCAGTATGTAGTGTTATACCCTCAGTTCACTCCCAGTATGTAGCGTTATACCCTCAGTTCACTCCCAGTATGTAGTGTTATACCCTTAGTTCACTCCCAGTGTGTAGTGTTATAGCCTCAGTTTACTCCCAGTGTGTAGTGTTATACCCTCAGTTTACTCCCAGTGTGTAGTGTTATACCCTCAGTTCACTCCCAGTGTGTAGTGTTATACCCTCAGTTCACTCCCAGTGTGTAGTGTTATACCCTCAGTTCACTCCCAGTGTGTAGTGTTATACCCTCAGTTCACTCTCAGTATGTAGTGTTATACCCTCAGTTCACTCCCAGTATGTAGTGTTATACCCTCAGTTCACTCTCAGTATGTAGTGTTATACCCTCAGTTCACTCTCAGTATGTAGTGTTATAGCCTCAGTTCACTCCCAGTATGTAGTGTTATACCCTCAGTTCACTCCCAGTGTGTAGTGTTATACCCTCAGTTCACTCCCAGTGTGTAGTGTTATACCCTCAGTTCACTCCCAGTGTGTAGTGTTATACCCTCAGTTCACTCCCAGTATGTAGTGTTATAGCCTCAGTTCACTCTCAGTATGTAGTGTTATAGCCTCAGTTCACTCCCAGTATGTAGTGTTATAGCCTCAGTTCACTCCCAGTATGTAGTGTTATAGCCTCAGTTCACTCCCAGTATGTAGTGTTATAGCCTCAGTTCACTCTCAGTATGTAGTGTTATAGCCTCAGTTCACTCCCAGTATGTAGTGTTATACCCTCAGTTCACTCCCAGTATGTAGTGTTATACCCTCAGTTCACTCCCAGTATGTAGTGTTATAGCCTCAGTTCACTCCCAGTATGTAGTGTTATAGCCTCAGTTCACTCCCAGTATGTAGTGTTATAGCCTCAGTTCACTCTCAGTAATGTATGTGTTATAGCCTCAGTTCACTCTCAGTATGTAGTGTTATAGCCTCAGTTCACTCCCAGTATGTAGTGTTATACCCTCAGTTCACTCCCAGTATGTAGTGTTATACCCTCAGTTCACTCCCAGTATGTAGTGTATATGTATTAGTATGTAATATGTGTGTGGCTACTGCTATGTGTTGTGTTGCGTGTTTGGCTGATCTTGTTCCACAGAAGACTTTGTCATCTAAGACTTAAGGGTGAAAACTGGAAATGGTTTGGATGTAAGGATTTGCAGCTAGCTCAGAGCTCTTTATAAAATCACCCAGATTTATACCGGAGGCCCCACGACTGGTTTATTTTCTCAGTCACCTGATCTTTAACACCAGACCACTTGTAACCCTCATCATGTTTCAGCTAATTCTCCATTTCCAGAGAGCAGATAGGGAGCATATTAGTCAAACAGGAACAGGGGTGTTACTGGGATCCACTGTTATTTATTTAGTCGAGTATATCCTCACCAGTCTGCCCCGGAATATCGCTGCTGCGTGTGAAGGACATCTCCGTTACTCTGATAAATAAGAGGCTTTAAACGACTTTGCTAGTGGCAGATTCCTGCCAAAAAGGACCTCATCTGTAATTACGACAGAAATGAGACAGATTAAAGGGGGATATCTTCTAAATTCAACCAAACGCAGCGCGGCTAAAGTGTCAAAAGCCACATCAAAGTGCTCTATCTTTGGTTCCCTTGGTTTTTTTGTCTCCGGCTGGATTAAAGAACACATGAACATAAAACCCAGTGAGGCGTTAGAGCAGGTCTGTTGTGTGAAACTCGGAGCAGGATTGCGGCAGACGTGATGTAATCAGTGTTTTAGAGGGGCACCCTTTTTTTTTTGTATAATAAATGATATGCAGGCTTTGATGCGCTTGGCATGACATGAAAGGAACCCTGCAAATTAACACATTTGTTGGATTTCCCAGACTGATGCAATGTAACAGCATCCTGGCTTGGAATATTGTGTTGCCCCTGTGACCCAGTAGATTTCCACTGTGCCTACTTCAAGTGTGTGTAAATGACTCCTATTAAAATTTCATTACTGGACACATAAACTACACAAAATCGCCAGTTTGGGCAGATCCTTCGAGGGACGGGAGATGAATCGTTATTGAACTTGTTTGTAAAGAGCCACTTGCTCTCCAAGTTGTCCTGGGCGCCAGCAAATGGGCTTTGGTGGAGTTATTGGGAAAGTTTCGTGTATTACCGCCGTTCGAATGTAATCCAATGTCAGATGTCTGAGCTGCTTTCGGCCTGTAAGTAATGTGTGCTCATCAGAGTGGCAGAAGGTTCACAATTGGCTTAAGACCGTGGGGTGACAGTGGCTTTTAAGAGTTCTCTCCAACTGTCCTTTAAGCTAATGGCTTTTAGATTGGTTTAAGTTCCACACCCGCCAGCGCGACTGCATCATTTTGGTGTGCAGTTGTTTTGGCCGGGGAAAGAGAACGTAATTTAGGCAGACGCTTGGACATCCCAGGCCACTCTCTGCTCAACTTACCCCTGTACCGTTCGCGGAGCTGAGTCTCGGCTGCTGGAGGAAAAAATTCTTACCAGACCGTTTAAAACTGTTTCGCTGTTTGTTTGACTGTACTGTCTCCAGACCGCCACACAATCAGGTCTTGTGTGTTGTTCCATTAGCTCACGACCATGCTGCATGGTTCACTATCACGCACGTCTGGCGGTCGGGAATCGCCCTGATGGCTGTCAAATGCTTTTCCCAAACAAACCAAACGTGTTGGAGATTTTGGGCAGCCGGCGTGTGATTTAAAAATTGTCTTCTAACTGACCCGTCTCTTATGGTGGCGATATATGACAGGGAAGGTCGTATTAACGATTAGATAGCCGTAAGCTAACCAGGGGTTTTCCTAGCTTTTGTGTCGGGGATAAACCTCATGAAAAAAGTCAAAGAGAAAGATTAAGAAAAATAAACCTCATGTTCATATTTTTTTGCCCCCTCTCTCTGTGATCTGTGAAATGGAACTAATCAGACAGTTCTTCTTTTACTTTCTTCTGTTTGAGACTTACCCTCTAATTCACCCTCTAATTCCTTTTTCTTCCTCTCTCTTTTTTTCAGAGGGCACAGAGGAGCACGCTGACCTATCTGCTGCTCTGACTCATATCCGTGAGTTGATCTCAGCAGTGGATTTGCGGGTGAGCCAGCATGAACAGAGCCAGTGGCTGAGTGAAGTTCTGAGCCGCATGGAGAATAAAAGTTCAGCTAAGCTGAAGAACGGTCACACCTTCCGTAAGCAGGACATGGCCAGTGGCAGAGCCCTCTTGCACCACGGTCCACTGCTTTGGAAGACCGCGACAGGGAGGCTGAAAGGTGACAGAAACAGACGAGGACAGAAGGAGAGCATTTTTTATGCATTGAGTCTGAGTTAGGATTGTTTCATGTGGTCGCCATTTCGAGACCTTCCTGCGTGAAAACCAGGCTGTGGTTTGACTGAAGCAGAAAACTGAGCTGAGATTTTGATGCTACTATGGGTGTGTGCCATGCTGTAGATCTTATCAAAGACCGGAATGTGATCTTGGCTTGTTTTTCAGCCATTTCACCTGCCGTCTGTGGATCGCCAAGAAAAACAGGGATATAGTCCCTATTATTAGATATTGTAACACAAGCTAATGTAGCTAAGCTGGCAAAATCATGATAAACAGGTTTATATCTAATTTAGCAAAAACATCATTAGCTTACCCTCATAATAGCCTCCAAACGTGTCTAATCTAGCAAACATAGCATTACCTTACCCTCATAATAGCCTCCAAACGTGTCTAATCTAGCAAACATAGCATTACCTTACTGATAACAACCTCCAAAAGTGTCTAATCTAGCACACATAGCATTAGCTTACCCGGATAATAACCTCCAAAAGTGTCTAATCTAGCAAACATAGCATTACCTTACTGATAATAACCTCCAAATGTGTCTAATCTAGCAAACATAGCATTACCTTACTGATAATAACCTCCAAATGTGTCTAATCTAGCAAACACAGCGTTATCTTACCCTGATGATAACCTCCAAAAGTATCTAATGTAGCACCATAGCACTATCTTACCCTGATAATAACCTCCAAAAGTATCTAATCTAGCAAACATAGCGTTACCTTACCCTGATAATAACCTCCAAAAGTGTCTAATCTAGCACACATCATTATCTTACCCTCATAATAACCTCCAAACGTGTCTAATCTAGCACACATAGCACTATCTTACCCTGATAATAACCTCCAAAAGTGTCTAATCTAGCACACATATCATTATCTTACCCTCATAATAACCTCCAAACGTGTCTAATCTAGCAAACATAGCACTATCTTACCCTGATAATAACCTCCAAAAGTGTCTAATCTAGCACACATAGCACTATCTTACCCTGATAATAACCTCCAAAAGTGTCTAATCTAGCACACATATCATTATCTTACCCTGATAATAACCTCCAAAAGTGTCTAATCTAGCAAACATAGCATTACCTTACCCTCATAATAACCTCCAAAAATGTCTAATCTAGCAAACATAGCACTATCTTACCCTGATAATAACCTCCAAAAGTGTCTAATCTAGCAAACATAGCGTTATCTTACCCTGATGATAACCTCCAAAAGTGTCTAATCTAGCAAACATAGCTCCATAGACTATATAGTCAGTAAGATCGCTTACCAGTTAGAACTAACTGATAAAAGGGAAGTGTGCAGCCTTTGTTTACATGCTGTCAGCTGAAGCCCAGAAGGACTACCTAACACAGCCAGAGGTGATGGCTATCAGACATGAGCCAGATCATTTGCTTATCAGCATGTAAAATATAACCAAAGCCTTTGGAGGGTATTTTCCAGGTAAGCTATCGCTATGTAGGCTCCATTCATCTTGGCTATTCCCTGGTGACATGTGCCTGGGTTACTCAGAATTCAATGGAGAGATGACCCATAATTACATTCTGAGCTTTGATGAGATGTTCCCCTTCCCATTATTCCTTCCCAGCCTTGATACACCCAGGAAATGACCACCAGGGTGAAATAAGCCTATAATACATTTTTCATTCAATTTTTAGTGGTTTTGACGGACTTGAGGTTTTAGGTATAATTGAAGATGGTCAGACGTCTTAACAAACATCATGTTTGTTCTCTGTGTTTATGCCCACTCATAGATGTGCTGGCGCTTCTGCTGACTGATCTGCTGGTGTTCCTCCAGGAGAAGGACCAGAAGTACATCTTCGCTGCTGTTGTATGTTTTTATTGTCTAACATAATAAAACCTCCACTGCCGATACCTTCAGTCTATAAAGCCGTAATACACTCACTGCCAAAAGAATAGCTGCACCCAGAAGGAATCAGTCCACAGGAATGAAACTTGGTGGGTAGGTCTGACGTTGTGAGACATGCTAATGATTCAAGTTTCACGCTCGGCCTCATATGTGAAGCAAGGACAGGCCTTATCACTGTACCTGACTGACCCAAAAGCCACGATTGCAGACATTCTGCAAGCAGTGATGTCCTCCATGAGGCATCCTGTTAATGCCAACACCATTGGCAAACGACTGCATGATGCAGGACTACATGTACACAGACCATTACAATGACTGTTCTTAACACCACGTCAACATCACCAAAGACTGCAATGGTGTGGTGCCAGAGTGTCATGGAGAGACTCAGAATGGCAGTGGGTTATCTTCAGTGATGAGTCCCCCCTTGGCTTTGGTGGAGATGACCTACGAATCCGTGTGTGGAGGCACCGTGGTCAGCACCAAGATGATCAGTTTGCTGTCAAGTGTCACAAGTCCAGAAGGCCTGGTGTCTCTCCGTCTCCACCCCTACCGCACCATCTGCAGGAACTGTGTGAGAATATTCAAGCTGCATGGAATGGATTATCACAGGACACCATTAGGAACCTCTACAACTCCAATTGCGGGATGTCTGGCATGTTGGATTAGCAAACATGGCAGCTAGACACCATACTGAGAGACTTCTGTATGTGTAGCTCAATAAATATTGATCATATCAGTCTACATGTATCATCATTTATTGTTCCTGGTGACCTTTATCTTCCTTCCCAATAGCGTTAGAGGTTTTATGTGCTAGTAGCTTGTTTCTGTCTGTGTGTGTGTTTGTATTCAGTCACTAAGCAGCCCAGATTTGCTCTCTCTAAGCTCCTTACGGAAATGTTGAGTGAGATCAGAAAGAAGTTGAGATTCATGGCTTTATTTTCTTTACAGCTCCCTTTAAGCTTCTGGACTCTAATCGTTCTCAATCCTCCCCATGCTTTCAGGACCAGAAGCCCCCAGTGATCTCCCTGCAGAAGCTGATAGTGAGGGAAGTGGCTAATGAGGAGAGAGGAATGTTCCTCATCAGCGCCTCCTCAGCCGGCCCCGAGATGTATGAGGTGCACACGGCCTCCAAAGACGAGCGCAATGCCTGGATGAGGCTGATCCGAGAGGCTGTGGTGATGTGAGTAGCAGCTTCTGATGGATTTGACCAGATGTGTAGTTAATCACAGTTGATTGTGTTTGTCTGGTTTGACTCGTTTAAGGGGAGGATTGCTCCATTTGAAGGGAAGAGTGTTTTGTTGTAGCTATGGAAGTGGACACTGTAGCTATGGAAGTGGACAATAAGTTTCATCAAACTGTCAAAATAGCTTTCAGTTTTCCTGAGTCAGCTTGTTGGGTCAGTGTGTGGTTTAAACTCCCTGATACTAAATGGTTATGTTGGGTAAAATAAGGTCAGGTTCCAGAAATGATGGTTTGCTGAATTTGTGATTGTACAATCAAATTTACATTCTTCTTCTTTTTCTTATTTTCATTTTATTCATTATACTACTTCTTCTTCTTCTTTCTTCTTCTTATAATATTATTATTATTATTATTATTATTATTATTATTTTTCTTGTTCTCACTCTTATTTTCTACTTTTTCCTTTTCTTTTTCTTCTTCATTTCCATTTGTTCTTTTCTTTTTTTTCTTCTTTCCTATTTCATTTTTTCTTTTTTAATGTTTTTTTTCTACTTCTTTTTCTTTTTTTTTTCTTTTTTTCTTGTTTTCACTCTTATTTTCTTCTTTTCTTTTTCTTCTTTTAGATTCAAGATTCAAGCGTTTATTGTCATATGCACAGAGAAACAAGCATTTGCACTGTACAATGTATGAGTGAATGAATTCTTACCCTGCACTTGCTCCTGGACAACAAGTACTAAACAATTACAATATAAATACTAAATACAAAATAGGAAGAAAAGACTAGAGAGAAGAGAAATATATGTAAGTACATAAAATTAAGAAAATGTGCAATATATGCTATATATGTTTGAAAGGTACGGGAGCAGAACATGTGTACGGTTTGCAGTATTAGTGTAAATGACAGAACGGTGCAACAGCAGCCAATTATAGATTCAAATGAATGAATTATAAATATATCATACACAGAGTGTACATATTCAGTATAGACAGAATAATTTGGGTCCTTCTAGAGAAGAGATAAACTGAATCACCAGGGTATGTGCAAAAAGTGCAGTCTGTGCAGTTAAGCGGTCTGTAATGTTCTGGTGGTCAGTCTGTGCAGTTAAGCAGTCTGTAATGTTCTGGTGGACAGTCTGTGCAGTTAAGCAGTCTGTAAAAAGGTAAGCAGTTAAGCAGTCTATTCTGGTGGTCATCTCATAGGTGAGAGGACTGAGCATGGGTGTGGGCCCTCCACAAGATCATCTGCTTCTTCTTTGTTTTCTTTTTCTTATTTTTCCTTTTCTTTTTCAGCTTCACTAAATAGTTGCTAAATAATCCCTGTTATGCTGACACCGTTCCAACTATGGGTTGTTTTTTTCCCCCATTAAGAATGAATGGCACCGGCATCTCAGGGCAGACCCCCAAGCATGAATTCAATGTCGATATAACTTAACACTCGCTTGTCCTGTTGTTTAGTTGAACTGCGTCTGCTCACTCAGGGTAGATCCCCAGACTCTCTCCTCAATGTGTAATATATTTACCCCTCGTTCCTCCCAAAGACTCCCATTCATTTTTACCATCACACAATCACTTTGTGATGTGGTATATTAGGATGTGTACTGTCTTCTCTTCTCAGTTGTCATGAAAAGGAGGATGATACTGCATGTGAATCAGAAGAAGAGAGAAGAATGGCAGAAGCAAAGGTCCAGAAAATTCACAAACTACAAGGTGAACTGCTCCACAACTCACCAATCAGAGACTCTTTGACAGTGTGCTTTTGACCATGTACAGATCCTCCACAAGGGGGTGCTATTAGCACTGAAATCATTGAATAAAGCAGTAAAAGAAAGGAAAGAACACCCCACCAGGGTCTTATAAAGGCACATAGAATAGTAGTTAGAAATTGCATCTACTGGAAGTAAGATTAAAGTTATAAATCGTGTGTATATGGAGTTGATGGTAGTCTGAATAGCTTGGCAGTCAGCAAACTGGCTAACGTCTTCCCTAGTAATATCCAGGGTTTCAAATATCCATGTTTAGGTGGGGCTGGTTTAAATGGTATGTGTGGGATGTGAATGCTCACTGTAAAAGAAATTTTGCTCGATTCTATGTGTGAATGATCATTATATTTTTTATATATTCAGAGCAAGATCCAGTAACGTCTTTTCTTGTGCACTAACCCCCAGCGTTCAGAACATGATATCAGTGAGGGTGGGGCTGTGTATCTGTGTGCATAGATATTTATTGTTCTACATCTGTCTGGTAGAGTCTCTGTGTAGTCAGGACCAGCTGATCTGCTCCGGTCTGGAGGAGAAGCTGCAGATCTATGCGGAGCTCTCAGCCATGGCAGGCCACAGGGACGTGGGGCCGGAGCCCCGGCTGCTGGTGCGGCCTGGAACAGATGAGCTTCCACATGCTGCAGTCCTGCTCAACGCTGCACTCAAAGAGGGTAAGTGTCAAACAAGGGTCACAGTCCTGGAGAGTTTACTGTTTCACTGCTCTGAAGTAGTTAGGTTATGAGTTTTAGGTACGTGCACGAATAAATGTCTGGTCTGCACATTACGGTAACCCGTCAATCAGGTCAGTGACCTGGTCTGTATTAAACAATAAGCTAAAGATCAGCTACAGCTAAAGTAAGCCAACACATCTAAATGTATCGCTCTAGGATTTCCGATTATGCATATGCTAAAAATTAAGTAGTTTACTGTTGTATTAATTGTCTATTGCTTATCATGTCTTACCCTCCTTGTGCTGCTATATTGTCTGAAAAACAGTACTCCATGTTAAAGAACTAGAATTTAATTGAAGTGTAGGTGGGGTGGGGTGGGTTGGTTGATTCCTAAAGAACAGGTCATTTTATACACCTGTTTTAAAAATACATGGAATTAATTTACAACAGTCAGCCGACCAAACAGATCTGGCCAATAACATTCCAGAGCAGAAGGAAGTGTGGGATAGCAGTGCTGTAGGGAAGGAAGACAAAGGTTACCAGGGACAATAACTGATGGCAAATTTAGACTGATATGGAGAATATTTATTGAGCTACAGTCTCTCAGTTGGGCAGCCATGTTTGCTAACACAGCATGCCAAATGTCTTAGCATTGGGTTGTAGAGGTTCCTAATGGTGTCCTGTGATAATCCATCCTATGCAGCCTGAATAGGGGTGGAGGTGGAGTGACAGCAGGCCTTCTAAACGTGTATCGTGTGACAGCAAACCGTTCATCTTGGTGCTGACTAACGGTCTGTGTGCATGTAGTCCTGAGTCATGCAGCCTTCTGCCAATGGTGCTGGCACTAACAGGATGACTCATGGAGGGCATCACTGCTCCCTGAATGACCACAGTTGTGGCTATTAGGGCAGACATGTACAGCATTAAGGCCCATCCTTGCTTAAGTCACATGCTTTCCCAAGTGTGAAAATTTTATTATTTACATATCGTCGCTGTCCGAAGAAAAATGTGTATCTCCAAAATGGCAACTTTACAGGATAGGCCAAAAACCTCATTTAATTTGAATGGAAGTCAATGGAACCAGACGTCTTTCCAAGCAGCTTTGGGACATTTCTGTTGGTCCGTTCTTCATGAAATTCACACACAGTGTAAACAGCAGCTCATGTGATCAAATGAGACAGAAATGTAAAAATCAACAAAAATGGAGATACATGTTTTTCTTTGGACAGCGACGATATCCTGCAATACCTTTTTTTCATATTGGTTGATTCCTGCAACTATTTGTGCAACTATTTTGTTGATGATGAGTGTATGTTTTAAGCATGTATTTAAAAGCACTGAATTTAATTTGGAAACTTGCGCAGAAATTCTTTTACACCGTTTCAACAAAGTCCTTATGAGTTGTTTAAGAACTGGATACGACTCTATAATACAGTGTGCTGTGCTGGAAACCCTGCAGCCACACCAGACTTTGCAGATAAGGATGGCCTTGTTTGAACCATGACTAGCAGTAATAGATATATTAAATATACATATATACTTGATGATGGCAATCTTCAGTCTCTCTCTATCTCTCTTTTTTTTTTTTTTTCCCCCCCACCTGTTTTCCAGCGGAGAGTCTGAGAGCAGCTCTATCATTTCGCTCTGCCTCCCCCTCTGCCCCTGCTCTCCTCCCCACACTCCAGGAGCAGACAACACCCGAAACCTCTGGCAAGGTGGACTCAGTTCTTGATGCTCCCTCTCCTCCTCCCTCCCCTGCTGAAGGGGAATCGATATCAGTGGACATGCCAAGGAGTGAGGAGGACGGGTTGGGAGGAGAGGAAGGACTGGACCTCCAACTTCAGAATCATAGCACAGCAACTGACAATCACAATATCCATATTCAGGTAGGGAATGACTGTTTCCATTCATATTGTTATAGTCCTACGTCAATTACAGCAGGCAAAAACTCTTAAGATCATGAGGAGGGATCCCTGATACATCTTTTCCACCAACAAAGTGTCAGTGCTTGTACCCCAACTGAACCTGTTAATGTCAGGTTTTCCACTGGTTTGAGTGTTGAGTGATTACGTGCCTGGAAGTAGGCGGTCCTTAGCACATTAGCAGAAGTCTGCGGACAGCACATAAAAACAGGTGGCGGAACATGTACTTCAGGTGCACTGTGCCTCCTGCTTTGATGGTGTATATCTTACCATCTAGAATCAGCTCTTTCAGCATCTGTGTGCAGCCCAGAGAGATCGTCATAGACAGCGATTATGAGCAATGCGACTTGTTGTTTAGTTTCCTCTTTCCGTTATGAAGGTGGGCTATTATAAAGAAGCACGGTAAGGTTCTTAGCTATCTGTAGTGTTTCTCACATTCCACATCACCTCCCCGTATTAAACAGGAAATGTTTTCAATGTTTCACATTTTGGCTCATTAGTAGATGGACTCTTCCTGTTGCATAGGACCATCCATGTGCACTGGTGAGAGATGATTGTTCTTGTTTTCAGCTCAGTGCAGTTCATCCAGAGAGTTAATGGTGCTGGAATGGCACAGATTTTTGCAAACCAGTTTTTTGGGGTGGAGATTTTGGAACCGGCACCAGTGGAAAAGGGCTATGAGACCAGTCAGCAAGGGTACCCCAACTCTGGTTGACCTTCGACAGCAGAACTAAGCTAACAAATAGTTTGTATGAGAACTATGATTGAAGAAATGATGGTAACACTTACCATGAATTCAGTATTGCAAGGTGTTATATGCTATAAATAATAGGTTGTAGTGCCAGGCATAAGCTTGAATAATTACTTACAGCTAGTTACATGCATAACTTTTACAAACCAAGATGCTGCTTTATAATGTCAGGTTTTATAATGCATAACGTTATCTGTTCATAGACACATTATAAGCATGTATGTTGTACTAGGTCAGCTATGGCTTTAAACAAGCTTTGCAGCATAACTGTATTGCCAGTTAGACAAACTTACCTCACTTAGAGCCTGTGAAGACCACTTATGATGCTCTATGAGGTATAATGTACTGAAACTCACTTCAGTTGAAGCTTCTAATGTCCTGGCATAAACCTCTATAAAGTCGCCATAGTTGCACATGGGCACACAGACATTCCTATACACAAAGGACTCTCAGACTTTGACATAGAAATACAGACTCACAGGCAATACTGTAAAAATAAACAAATTTGCATTCCTTTACAAATACAAGGACAAACAAAAATGACCATAGATACATATGGAAATATAGTCATTGCCATAGTAACACATGGGCTCATAAACGTTGCCATAGATACACATGGGCTCATAAAAGCTGCCATACATACACATGAGCACACAGTCATTGCCATAGAAATACATGGGCTCATAAGTGTTGCCATAGATACACATGAACATACAGACAGTGCCTTAAAAACACATAGGCTCATAAATGTTGTCATTGATACACATGGGCACACAGACATTTAGCTCTCATATAATGTCTTACCATAGAAACAAATGGATGCACATGCATTACCATTGAAACACATGGATGCACAGACATTGCTTTAAAAAAAAACACATGGGCTCATTAACATTAACAAATACACATGCAGAAACAGACTGTGCCATAGAATCACAAGGGATGCACAGGCATTGCTATTAAAACACATGGATGCACAGACATTGCTATAGAAACATGCAGGCTTATAAACATTGTTGTAGATACACATGTATGTGCAGACATTGCTATAGAAACACATGGGCTCAAGCGTTGCTATAGATGCAAATGTGCACACTGACATTGGCATAGAAACACACGGGCTCATAAGCCTTGCCAAAGATATGCATGGTGGCACTGGCATTTACAGGACATTGTGGTGAATTTCATTCCTTTAGGAAGTATTAAAGTTTAAAACTAGAAAATTAGCCATATTTACTCCACATATACCAACTATTGTTAAGTAACCGTATGGCTAGGAAGTATGTATCAAATGGTAGGAGAAGGTTGAAAGTGGGTGTTTTAAGTAGCACTCTGATACAAATAACCCCTTCTGCTAGATGTATGGTTATTAGTCCCTCACAGTAGCATTAATAATTGAGCTCCTTCTGCTAAAATCATGTCCTAGTCTTAATATACTGAAACATTAATGAGCTCAAAATAAGGAGAGAGTCCATTTCACCGCCTCTAGGGCACCATTTCATTAAAAATGAACAGTGATAATTAGACCTTCATTTCCTTCAGACCTTCCTTTTCTGCTTGTGTTGGCGCCTTGGATGATGCAGTGCCGTATATTACCCTGATACGGCTCAGTGCTTACCCAGGCATAAGCTTAAAGAGAGCTTATTCTTAAATTTAGGGAGTTAATTCTTCCTTTTTCTGCACTTCTGCAAAAATAGTAGAATGAAAGTGTGGAGGTAGCCTTGTTGGGAATTTTGCTGGTTTAATGGGAGAATATTGGTGAATGTAGGCGAGACTGGGAGAATATAATGGGAGTATACTGGAATGTAGGTGAGACTGAGAATATAATGGGGGAATATTGGAATATAGGTGAGGCTGGGAGAATGTAATAATAGAACATTGGAGTATAGGTGACACTGGGAGAATATTATGGGAGTATATTGGAATATAGGCAGGACTGGGAAAGTATCATGGGAGAATATTAGAATAGAGGCGAGATTGGGAGATTGTAATGGAATATTTTGGAATGTAGGCAAGACTGGGAGAATGTAATGGGAGAATATTGGAATATAGGCAAGACTATTAACTTAATGAAGTTACCATCTTTCAGTAATTTAATTAAGTTGTCACTGAAATAGCACAGTCAGCCATAGTAAAGTAGGCTGGGGTGCAGTACAGCATTCTAATCATCCACAGTACAGCCCAGGTTTTCTCTCATGGAGGTTGTAACCGGCTTTACTTACTTTTAAACACCTGGGTTTAATTCCATACACGAGCTGAAGGTCAGCATGCAATTAGATATGTGGCCTAACAAGTGTGCAGAAAACGAATGTTAAGTAGAAAAACCCAATCAATTAATTCCTAACTGTTTTATTGCCGACATGCAAGCTTAGACAAACAAAATCATTCTAAAATCCATAAGGAAAATGAGTGTGCAGTTCAGTGTGTTTTATTCTTAAAATCTTCCTAATAATAATAAACAACGATCATAAATTTACTAACGTAATACGTATAATGCGTCACAGGGGGTTAAATGACAGAAAAAAAGAATATGCTAAAGAAATAAATGTAAGGACGTTATAGCAATAAACATTAATTAAATATTTTCTTAAACAGTAAATTAAAGTGTAAAGGAGTTCATTAAATAATTAATGCATTTATTATTTTATTATATGGATGTACATAATAAATAAAAATAACTACTTTAAAACAATGGATTATTAAAAAACAAAGGTTAAACATATTTTAAGAAGACTTATAAAATAGCATTGTTAATTCCAGTTTCTGCTTCATGCCTAAAATAACATTTATCATATTTTAGTAAAAAAAGGGGCTACATTTATTAATGGTACCTGATGTAGTCGTAAATTAAAAGTATTAGATGTAATACATTATTAGTGTTCATTTATTAACAGTAGTTGTACTAAAAAATAAAATGTATTAGTTGTATCTAATCTGATCTAAACAGGGTTAAATGAGGATGTATGGTCCATCATGAAACAAAGAGACCATGCACCAAAAGTGGCAAGACAAGTCTCACATGGTGTACACAGTTTACTATGCTAAGAAATAGAGTAATAAAGGAGATTCAAAAATGTAAGCCAAAAGGTAATGCGAAATTAAAATGGAAGAACATGGAAAAAAAGGAGCAGTGCTTCACAATGGTGTGCTAAAATTAACTTTAAAATAAGGAAATTATAGTCAGGATCATATTATGATGGCTGAAGTTTTTAATAATTATTTTATGGATTCTATTAAAAGTCTCACAGAAATCGTTTAGTGGAGCAGCATTGTATACCACATCTAATGAATACCATGTTACCAGTGTTCTCATTTTGAGAGATTTCTGAACCAAAAGTAATTTTTTTTTTTCTTTGAAGAGCTTAAGGGCTAAGGACTTGGAATGGATTCTTTTTTTCTCAAAATTAATAAAGATGTGTTTTTAGATCAATTATTAACCAACCAATTGAAATGGGAGTCTTTCAGGCTACTTGGAGGTAAGCTGTAATTACACCAATTAACAAATCAGGAAATCAAGTAGATATGAACTATTACAGGCCCCAAGGCATATTCCCTGTGCTATCTAAAGTTACAGAAAAATGCAGAACTGAACAGATGCTTACATATATAAATTCAAGCCCTGTGACTTTCTATATCTTGCAGTTTCGATTTAGAATATATTATTAGTTTTGGTTTTTTTGTTTGTTTGTTTTTTTTATTTTTTTCAAAAAAGTTTGAACAAAATTGTACAGGGGGGTGTTGTTGGTGCACTTTTTTTAGATTAAAAAAAAAAAAAACATTTGATACAGTGAATTATAAAATGTTATTTATTAAATTGTTGCATTTTAATATATCTCCATCAGCTTTTAAATGGATCAAGTCTTATTTGGCAAACAGAAGGCAATATGTCTGTATATGTGATTCAACAACTAGATATTTAGATTATGAGGTTAGAGTTCCACAGGGGTCAATATTAGGCCCATTGTTGTTTAGTTTATAGGCTAATGATCTTTTTAATATCTGTCCTCCTGGTGTTACTTATCAGATGCATGCAGATGACACAGGTATTTATGTGCATGCAAATGATAAGGGCATATGGTGATCTGCAACAGCTCAGGGGGCATGTATTTTTGGAAAACCTGAAATGAATGGAAGTGAAAGAATAGCTTCCCTCACTGATCATCTCGTGAATCAGCAGTTCATTTCTGGTGGCTTTGAAAGGCAAATGCTTGGAGACTGATCCACACACACACACACACACACACACCTCCAAACTGGTTAACCTCACATTACATGGCTGGTCACATGACTTTTATTCATTATTTATGCATTATTTATATTTTACTTGTAAGGTGCAGTTTGTAGTCTCCGGTGCCATTTGGGTAGGTATATATAGATCAGCCAAACAAGCACCACCAGATGGCACTGTATACTAGGAATAGACACGCAGCCAACATGCATGTATCCTCAAGAGGGCAATGTGTTTTCACCTTGGACTGTAAACACAGAATATTCATTGACTCTTCCGCTAATGCATGCTGTTCTATAGGACTGGATGAGCTTAGTTTCGTATGGGTGATTTCAGTTATAGGCTGAAGTTTAATCTGTCCTTGAGGAAAAATGACCACTATATAGAAGGACAGGGCAGTTGGTTTATTAGCAAAAGTCTCTTAGTAATTCCCATTTGTATAGTCCTAAACACAGATTGTTGGGGGATAACCCCTGATTTAACAAAAAATAAAAAAACAAAAACAGAACCGTGATTTAATATAAAAACTATGAGAGTGTATGCCTTTTTTACTTGCCCTACACACAGTGGCCATTTAATCAGCTCCACTGACCGTATAAGAGCACTCTGTAGTTCTACACATCACAGAGTTACAGACTGTTAGTTCCATCTGTTTCTCAGCATACTTTCTTTCAAGCATACTTACGTTGTGCTTTATCATTAGTAGTCAGGACCCCCATAGGACCACCACAGAGCAGGTATTATACAGGCGGTGGATCCTCAGCACTGCAGTGACACTGATGTGGTGTGAGTGGATCAGATACAGCAGTGCTGCTGGAGTGTTTAAACGTTGTGTCCACTAACTGTCCACTCTATTAGACACTCCTACCTTGCCGGTCCACCTTGTAGATGTACAGTCAGAGACGATAGCTCATCTGCTGCTGCACAGAGCAGCGTTGGTCATCCTCTAGTCCTTCATCAGTGGTTGCACATCGAGTACACTGCTCACATGGTCACTGCCAGCTGAGATATTTTATTGATTGGGAGATGTGTGAACAGGTGACATTGAGGTGCTCCAGCAGCACTGCTCTGTCTGATCCACTCACACCAGCACACAACACACACTTACCCAACAACACCACGTCAGTGTCACTGCAGTGCTGAGAATGATCCACCACCCACATTATACCTGCTCTGTGGTGGTCCTGTGGGGGTCTTGACCTTTGAGGAACAGGGTAATATAGTATAAAGAGAAAAGGATGAACTAGAGTCTGTAACTGTACATTTAATGAATGATATGTTTATGCTCTATATTTGCACAGTTGTTTACTGCACTGTTCTTATTTTCAGCTACGGTACACACTCTATATATACTCTAACACGTATCTTTTACTCTGCAGACACACCATCTTTCATATGTGTGTATACTTTGTATTCTTAAATTTCCACTCACTCTGTGCATATGTGTATTATTTTTATACTCAACATCTCTGTTCAATCTACCCACTGGGAAGTGCCGCATGTGTCCATGACTGTACACATGGTAAGGTTGACATTTCTTGCCATGGTCACTTTTCCTACACTCTGGTTTTAACTATGTTTATGGGTAGGCTGGTTAGAAACTATTGCTAATAACATAAGTGTGCACTAATGAATGCATGGACAGCTGGTGGCAGACTGGTCTGTTTACTCTCTTAAACCCTTCCACTGTCTGGTCTCTACAGTGCTGTGCTTAGTGGTTGGGTTGTTTCATGATTGTGCAGTATGCTTTACTGGGCTCAGCGTTCTGTATAGCCCATTGACTGTATCATTCTATTTTGTGTTTGTTTGTTTGTTTGTGCTGCTGCTTGTTTTGTCTCCTGCAGTTCAGTGTGGACCTTTCTCACTCTGTGATGGACAAATAAAGCTGATGCTGAACTGTACAGTATATGAACGTTCTCTGAGATAGAAAGCTGTTATAAAGATTGTAATTAAACACAGACAAAAGTTGTATTAATATACATAGGCCACATTCATCACTGCAAATAGGCAGGCCATGATTAGGTCATCGTGGATGTGGTCATCGTGCTTTGTTTAAGCCCTTCATTCATGTGGACCTGGGTGTTTTCCTCGTTTACTCATGTGGTACTTATTTTTTTGTGTGTTTTATGTCCAGGTGTGCCAGAGTGGTGTCCAGAGTCTGACCCAGTTGCTGTACAGTCCTGCAGGTGATTCTCACTTAACCGTCTCATTCACACAAACACACACACACAATCTCACATACACATACATAAACACAGTAATTAGTGAAACTCATAGTTTTCACACTTTGTCTCTTGTCTTGCTCTCTCTTCTTGCTCTAGCTCTTACTCTCTCTAATTCTGTGTCACTCTCTTCTCTTTTCTCTCTCTCACTCACTTCTCTCTCTCTCCCTCCTACTGTCTTTTCACTGTCTCGCTTGTGCTGATTCTCACTCTGTCACACACTCTCTTTTGCTCTCACGTCTCTTACTCTCTCTCCAATCTCTCACTCTTCTGACGTTTCTACTTACTCTCTCTGCTCTCTCAATGGTCTCTCTCTTTTGCTTTCTGTCTCGTTTGCTCTGCATCTTTGTCTGGACTACAAGAACGAAGCGAGACACGTCGTGTAATTACATTGGGACAACAAACTAAAGAATTCTACAGTCCTTACGTGAACGTTAAAAGTGATCAGTGTCTGATCAAGTGAGAAAAGAAGAAAGGTGCGAAGATTGAGAAAAGAGGTTGCTACAATGCAGTGAATGTCTTGTTCACTGTGTGTGGAAAATGGCTCCAAAGCAGATGTTAAGGGCGTGTCAAAGAACAGAGTGTGAAGGAAATAGCTAAAATCTGCAGGTAATGGAAGTGTACGGTCTAATACTGGTCTACCAGCAGTGGCTAAAATCCCAGTCTACAGGGAATTCCTCCTCGGAATTGTGCCGTCGGAATTGTGCCTCGGGGAAAAGGGGCATCCAGTCCACCAATCTGACCCGCAACTACCGCCAATCCTTTGATGCAGGAAAGGTGTCTCCAAAAATTCTGACTACAAAAGAACACTGTGATGTGGTGAGCTACATCCAGAAACCTGATCCTGTCTACATTTTGTCCAATTACATGCCAAATACAGGTCCAAGCTGTGTTCATCCAGCTGTTATTATGCTCGTGGATATACTCCCCTACACAGTCTCTAGACCCTAAACCTCCTCTTGAAGGTAACCTGTATAGAGTCAGCAAAAGTCAGAAAAAGTTCCAGAGGAGAGTTTTTTAAGCAAACAGATTAGCCCATCCACTTAAAAGGCCTGATGAGTAAGTTTTTCCAACTTGCCTGTGTGTCAGTTGGCAAATTAAAGCACTTAAATCTTTTATATCTGTGCTGGCCGGCACACAAGGCTCGCGCGAGTGAAGAGGCGTGAACTGTGATTACGTGGTGAATGAGTACTAATTTAGGGATGAGCAATCAGTTAAATTTGCATGAGTCTAAACATGGCACTTTCGTCTGGGAGTCCTAATCAAGCAGTAGTGAGTCAGCGCCACGCCAGTGATATAATCACAGAGTTTCTAGACATATTTTTTTTCCATGGAAAAAGTGCCAAGTAACGTTTAGTCCGGACTTATATCAGAGTTTCAGGACATTTTTCCACTGACAGATGCTTATTCTGATGTACTTCACTGCCACTTGTCCTTACTTAGCTGGCATTTAAAATTATCTACTAAATCGATACCTATAGCAGAGGGATAGAGGGGTTTTGGTGATTTTGCATGGACGGACCACCTACTCCCCGACTTTTATATATGGACTAAGGGCCACTCCATTGTGGAAAAGTAAGTTCTCCTCCTCCTCCACCTTTTTTTTTTGATCAAACAATTTGGGATGACTGTTAGAAAAAGCTTCACTTCCCAGTTCAGTTCATATACTGTACAGTAAAACCTAATTACAAAAAGGGGTTAATGTTTTATAGTTGTGAAGAAGACTTACATGTACAGCTTTACAGCATGTTTAGCTCCACCCAATCACAGTGCAGCTAAAGTTAATATGAGCTGCTTTTAGAATAAAGGCACGCTACAGAGCTGCCAAATCAGAGCAGAGTTCATTTACACATATCAGTCTCAAAGGCAACCGTCCCAAAACCAGCATAGAGCAAGAGGGGTTACTGGACAGTAAAATGAGTTCCCTGAGACTGGAAATGTACCTAATAGAGTGTCGAACCTCCACATGTGCACCAATAACAGCCGCTGTGATTGGATTTGCCATGGAACGGGACAAGTTTACTGGATGTAGGTCACTTCACAATGTGTCAGACACTTTTCGCATCAAAAGAATTGTGCAGTTGGGCAGATTTGGTGGATGGCCCTCCCCTGGCACAATCTGCTGAAACAGAAATTGCAGTTTCCCCGGTAACAGCGCTTCCCTGTGAATCCTGTGTTTATAATGCAATCAAAAGAAAGCACTTTTTGAGTCCACAATATAGCATTCATAGCACTTTATAATACTTGAATAAGCTTCTTGCTGAATATCTCTGAAGTGGTTTATAATGATATGCTAAAGTATGCAACTTCAGAATGTCAGGTTTTCACATAACACCTTATAATAATATCTGCCCATAAGAACACTGTAGACACTAATGCTGTAGATGCAACACTGTATATAGAGGTCTATGTCAGGCAATTACAGACTTTAAATAAAGTGAGTTTTTTGAATGTAATTTATATGTTATTTAATAATATTCGTCTTTAATGCCTCATAACAGAATGATATAAGTTGGTCCTTACAGGCTCTAAGTGATTGTCACTGCTTGCCTGCTGCATTGTTAAGTCTTCAATAAGCAGAGCTTGTTTAAAAGCCATAGCTTTAGCTGCCATATAGTACAGCATTCATGCTTATAAATGTTTCTTATTAACAGATATTATAGTGGCAGTAATGAACCCTGGGTATTATAAAGTTGGGGCATACTCTCTTATTTATAAAGTGTAATGCATGCAATTATAATTAGTTGTTAGTTGTAATTATACATGTTTATGCCTTGGTATTATAAGGTATTATGTATGCCTTATAACACTTTATAAAGACATTTTGATAGCATTATGAATACATGGAATGTTAAGAAAGAAGCCTTACCAAGTTACATAATGACGGTAAAGCTATATGACATCTTATAAGTATTTGGCATAAAGCTTGTTTTATTTATTTGAAAGAGTGGTCATATATGACACGCACAATACTTAAAAACTATAAAAATGCGAGATTATAATTATAATCAATTATGCCTCATAGAGCATTATAAGGGGTCTTTACACGCTGCAAGTGAAGCCAGATTCATACACTGCTTTCGCATTTTAAGACTTGACTAAGCAGAGCGTGTTTAAAGTCATAGCTCTAATCCTAGTACAACATTCATGCTTGTAATGTTCCTATGAACAGGTCATAGAGCATTATAAGTGGTGGTCTTTTACGAGGCTCAGAGGAAGTAAGATTGTTATATGTTTGCTCTGCATTTTAAGACCTGATATAAAGGATGTTTATGTAAGTAATAGCTGACCCTAGTACAGCATTCATAATGTTCTTATGAACAGATATTATATAGTGACATTATAAAATTTGCAGTCTTATATAGTTTCTTTATATCATTTTTGTTTTATAAAAAGTGTTTATGCATGAAATTTTGACCTAGTTGTAAGTAATAATACAATGCCTATGCCTGATTATAAAGGATATTATGTATGCCTTATAACACCTCGTTGTAATAAGTCACTAAGATAGCATATAAAATACAGATTCATAGAACAGCCGAATGGGTGGTCATCAGACTGCGACCATCTAGTTTCCATACCAAAATTCAGCTACGTTCCCTTACAACATTATATGGTCTTTGCCACGCACTCCATTAGTTAGGCCCATCTGCCCTGGGAAGCCATTTTTCAACACCAATGGAAACAAGACATTTACACTTCGCACTGTAGCCCCCGCCTTCTCCACTCTATGGTTTCCTGTCCACTCACACCCCACCGATATTATTGTGGCTCCATACATCCTCATTCAGGGCCATGTTACAGAAAGCCTGATATTACATATACCCTCCTCACATAAATTTACTCTAACATTTTGATTTACATTCATGCATTTAGGCAGGAGACAAGCATAGTTATTTTATATATGTCAAGTGAGTGTGGCACGGAGTTTTCCAAGTGCATCCAAAAACTCCAACTTAGAAAAAAGCTTAGGAGTGAGAAGACTGCTGGCAAGTTGAGCTGACTGTTTCTCCATAGAAACCAAGCAGGAAAAGAAAGACGGTATTAACCAAGAACCGAGGTCGCTGCCTTTATACATAGCGTCTTTAGAGTGGTTTAGTATGGCTCTGGAATATAAGCGAGACAGCAAGCACACCTACTTTCCACTCTTCATGTTTCATTCGAAAAGTCAAAGCGATCAACTGTGGAGCCCCCGTTCCCCCACCCTATCTTTTTATTGGTTTGAGAGAGAAATTTTATCATATGCCTTGTGCACTGTTGTTCTGTTGTTTTCTTTAAATGGCATACTTGTGCATTAAAGGTCAATCGCAGGAGATCATGTTGAATGATTAGGATATGATAGTTGTATGAAGACATCTAGGACCCACACCCTTTTACATGCAGTAGAATTTCCAGGTCACAGAAAGAATCCAGGAAACTTGATAGAAGTATGACAGCAGAAGCTTCAAGAATAAGATGTACCACATGTATGTACACCTTTCATTTAAAAAGAGTAGTTGCACAAATAGTTAGCGCCCAGAAAAAAATAATCAACGACTGACAAGGAAACTTGGGGGTAGTTTCACGCTTGCATGCATGGACACACAAAGGAATAGTCCAACAGGAATTGCAAACATTTACCGAGCAGTGATGTCCTCCCTGCCACTCAGACGGCATACATCGGACGTCCTTAAAACCACGTGTCGATGTTCACCATAAGACTGCTATGATGTTGTTTCCGAGTGACTCAATTGGAGAGGTTTGCTTGGGGTGCCGTCAGTGACTGAGTCCAGCTTTTGTCGTGGTTAAGACAAATAACAGATCGGGTGTTGGAGACACTGAGGTCAGCACCAAGATGGAGCGAGTTTAGCGTCACTGTCCAGAAGGTGGTGTCACCCATCTCTAGCCCCTACCACATAATTTGCAGGAAACGGTGTGTGAGAATATTCAAGCTGCATGGGTGATCATCACAGGGGACACCATTAGGAACTCCTAAAAACAAATTCTACAACATACAACTCTGACATCTGGCGTGTTGCGATAGCAAACATGGAGGCCCAACGCCATACTGATGAGACACTATTTCTGTATGTGTAGCCTAATAAATATGCACATATCAGTCTAAATGGATCAACTATTATTGTCCTGCGAACCTTTATCTCCCTTCCCAATAGAACTGCTAGTCCACATTCTTGTCAGTTTTGCTCACTACTGGTACAAAGATAGCTAGTTCTCTTTAAGGCATCCCTGCTGAGCGTCCACACAGCAGATTTCTGATCAACAGCTTATGGTCTTGCCATGAATAAAGTTACACGCTTTCAGGGTTTGAACTGGTTTCTAATAAGACCATTTATGGAACATATTGTATTCTTTACAAATTTTGGCCTTCCAGGCAGCCGTCACCATCCAGGATAGCTGCTAGAAGTTCCAGACGACTCCTTCTCCTTCGTCTGTCCATACGCCACAGTGGTCCCACAACTTCTCAGCCTCGCCCCTCGGTCGGTCTGCAGGAGAAGGAGCGGCGCGCGGGAGGCCCTGAACGTCCCCCTTTTTGGGGAATGCGGGAGGAGGCAGCGGGTGTGCCCGGCTGCACGCAGCACCATGGCGGGGAAGTCAAGGCGGAGTTTGGGAGCGAACAGCGAGTGCCAGGGCCGGCAGCTTCGGCACACCCCAGCAGGAATAGCGTCCTGGAGAAAGGGAGCAACAGTGCTCACCTGGACGGGCACGGAGGCTGAGCAAGAGCGGGAGGACCGCAGGGACAGATTGCGAGGGACTACCGCAGAGTCTGGAGGCTCTGCGGAAAGGCCAAGCAATGTGGAGCGGGAGAGGGAGCAGATGGACACCCAGCGCAGGTTGATGGACAGCTTAGACACGGACAGGTCAACCAAAGTCTGTCCTGCAAGTGGTCATACCGCTTGAGCGTCAGCAGTGGGTGTGATTGTGGGTATGTGATTTGGACGTGTATTCTGTGTCAGTGCCCAACCGGAGTTGTTTAGCCAGACACTCCAGCAACTGCGCTCATTGGGTGCGTTGATTGGTCACCCACGTCCGCATTGTTTTATCCCTTCGTTGACGTTTGGTACCATTATACCTGATGCTCTAATAGCACTGGAGGGAATTATGACACAAAAGATAAATGACTAAATATTATCTATTGGTGAGTAAAAAGTGATACGAAAGGCAGTATTTTACTGAGATAATACATAACAAGATTTACTGTTCCCGGCTTCTATGTGTTATAGTCCATTTCTGTTGTGTAAGAAACACAAACAAAGACAGCTACATCATCCACACACTGTGTTTCTTGAGCAGACAGTGAAAGTTATGTATTTTATGTGGCTCAGTATAATGGTAAAGATCAAACAAACAGTGGGAGCATAAACATATCCTTACTGTAATATCAATTTTTGTATACGAAAGATCGCACAAAAACTGTGATTTCTTAACAGACGTTTAAACCTCATATGAGAATGTTCAAAACTACGAGAATAAAACTCGCCATCTAAGTGAACAGCCAATTGTCCACCGCCACTGCATAAAGAGTTGTCGTAACCTGCAGTGCCTCACACGTGAATGAGATGCCCACGTGTTTGTTTTGATACCCCCGCAGGCATGCTGAAGTACACTCTGTAGGCCTTGCACAATCATAGCAAGGATGCTTTACTGATACTTTCTCTCTCTGCGTCTGAATTAAAGTGGTCCATCCAGACGGAGCAGATAAGCATCTGATGGATGGGCGCGGCCTCTTTCCATGCTTTGAATAAAAAACATTACCTGTAGCTCGCAATCCACTGGCCAACTCACTCTAGCTGAAGTATCAACTGAAGCGTCTGTTTAACAACTGTGTTTAACTGCTATGTAGACTAGGACTAGACAGTCTCTAGGACAGTTCTTTTAAGAAAGTTTAAAACAGTTTGAGAAAGTTTGGAAGAGTTCTCACAGGTCTAGACACTACATGAAGGTCCAGCGTCATACAAAGTGTATCACAGATGTTCCTGGATGTAATAGAAAGCTCTTCAAAACATCATTGTACTGACCACAAAAGCGAAGGGCTTTGGGGACCAGTAGCGTTTTTAGTTCATTTTAGGTCCTATGGGAATTATAGAAAACATGCTTAGCCACCAAGAGCACAAATCCAAACGAAAAACAAACAAAAACATTTGTAACATAGTATTGTATGCCTGTGAAGCCAACATCAGATATTCGTATGTGGAAAAACCTGGAATTTGTTTAACTCCGCCTCCGTACTGCCGTTTCTTATGCAAAGGGTCGTATGGAATATTCTGGGACAAATGTATTCGAGATAAGAGCTAGATCGCCATTCAATATGTTTGCAATCCAGTGGCTATGGCAAACTATCTCCACCTAATTACCTTTTGGCATTGTACTGTTACGTGACTCTGTGGTTCCCGATTGGTCTTTTCTCTCTGTGTGCTGGTGGCCTGTGTGTTGCGCGTGTGTGTTTGGTGTGGATGAGCCTATTCGCTTGGTCTGTTGTTGCCATGTTTTTAAAGCCGCTGTGTTGCCTGTAGCTAGAAGCTTCAAGTCGAATAAAGAGGTTTTGCATAGCTCTAGCGTGGGCCTCGAGATGTACAGGACTGTCGTTCAAAAAGATGTGAATTCCTCTTTTCCCCCGCCCTTTCTTTTCATCCTTCCCTCTTGTCTTGTTACCAAAAACACCCGACTGGTGGAATGTCAGACGAAATGCTCTCCCAAACCTTTCTTCCATCTCGCT
>JAMWET010002962.1:180000-243934 GCA_024036415.1 Prochilodus magdalenae | reverse complement strand
CTGCCTGAAATCCCCGCAACAGGGAACCCGGAGCCGCAGTACACCTGCACTCCTCCGACAGGCAGAAGGCGCCCTGTGCCACACACTGTGGAGTGGAAAGAACGGGTTATGTTCGGAGGTTAAGAACCAGGGTAAATGTGGCTCCTGCCGGTCCTTCCTCCACGGGTGAGTGTTTCATGTACATACATATACCTCTTCATCAACAATTCTTCCCCAGAAGGAGTGTGGGATTGCAGGTTTGTGGAAGCGCCAATAGAGGCTACCAACAACAATAATAATGATGATAAATTTTAGACTGATATGATTAATATTTATCGAGCTCACATACAGAATAGTGTAGCATTTGTGTTGGGTCAAGCGTGTGCTAACCCAACATCCCAGATTGTCTTGGTATGGAGTTTGTAGAGGTCCAGGAGTTAAATGTACAGTATATATACTAAAGTGTAAACCAGAGTGTCCAGGAGTGCAGATATACAGGATATCAGTAGAGTGTCCGAGTGGTCCTGGAGTTTTAAATGGCACAGTATATACAGTAAGTGTCCAGGAGTGCCGATATCAGGATATACAGTAACTTTCCAAGTGTCATGGAGTGCAGATATACAGGATATACAGTACAGTGTCCACAGTGTTCAGGAGTTTAAATGTACAGTATATACAGTAAAGTCCTGGTATGGAGTTGTAGAGGGGTGGATATGGAGTGACACCAGGCCTTCTGAACATGAGACGCGTGACAACAAGCTGTCCATCTTGGTGCTGAACACGGTGCCTCCACACACGAATTCGTTGGTCATCTCCACCAAGACTAAAGCAGGATTACATTACTGAAGATGTCCTCTGCCCATTCTTAGTCACGTTCATGACAGTCTGGACGCACCACTGCAGTCTTGATGAATTTGTGACGTGGTGCTAAGGACAGTCGCTGTCACGGTCCTGCGTTCATGTAGTCCTGCGTGGTGAAGCCATCTGCCAATGGTGCTTGCACTTAACAGGGTGACTCATGAGGCATCGCTGCTCGCGCGGATGTCTGTAACGTAGCTGTTGAGTCAGTCAGGTACAGAGATAAGTAGCTGTTTAAGTGTCAAACCTACCAAACCAAGTTTTCATTTCCTGCCGTTTGGTTCCTTCTGGGGTGCAGCTATATTTTTTGATAATGAGTGTTTGAGTGTGTGTGTGTGTGTGTGTGCGTGTGTGTGTGTATGTGTTGTGTGTGTAAGCTTATGGTAAATACTATGAGTCTGATATGCAACCTTTCAGCACTTATGATTTTTAAGTACCTATTTATTTAGAAATTTCCTAGTCACACAGTTATGGGTTGTGGTTGGTTGTAGCTCAGCGGATAACCACCACTACCGCCAGCAGCCACCACCACATGTGGGATAACTGGGGTTTCGAATCTTGGGCTGAGTGACTATGCTGTGCTCCAGCAATAAGAATCCGTGGGCAAGACTCCTAACACTACACGGACCTACATTAAATGAATTAACCTTGTAATTCCTCTGGATAAGAGCGTCAGCTAATACCGTAAATGTCGTTTATAATTTCTATGATTCTTCTGAAACGATTAATAGAGACATCATTAAGTATTGGATAAGGCATTATAAACTCCTTAATACAACCAAAATGATATACGTTCCTTATTCTCTCTCTAGTTATTGAATTACCTACTTATTGATTTTTTCATTAACCAATAAAGTACCATTAAGATGTACATATATGCAAGTAATATGGTGTAACATGCTCCACTGAGGGGACTGACTTGCGATCATTATTTAACCTAGGAAACCAGCATCACAGACACAAACAAAACAAAATCCATGAACAGGCAGTAGTTTTATGTGACACAGGGTTTTTAGGTACTATCCATTTGGCCAACCCTTGGCTCCACCCCCTGATTAGATAGCTAGCTAACAAGTAGAGGAACTCGAATGCATGGTCATTCATGAAACATGACAGTTGGTGACATTCAGTCCAGTAAATCATTGTTTACTATCCATCATATGTTTTTTTCTCTTCCTCCTCTCTCTCTCTCAGGTGGGCGCTGGAGGTTCAGATGTTCCGGAAACGGGGAAGTCTGGTACCCCTCAGCGAGCAGCAGCCTGGTTTGACTGCTCCTGGCGTATATGAGAATGAGGGTGCGAGGAGGTGGCTTGATGGACAAAGCTTTCAGTATTTGATGGAAAACGGTGGCCTATGTCAGAAAAACTCCTACCCGTACGAGGAAACGGTGAGTTCATTAACATTAACTGTTTAAACTAATGTACCACTGTTTTTCTCAACCATGATTTTCTATACACGGTTGGCATGTCACTGCAGTTTCACCCACTGAGGGTCTGAAAGGCTAGACTGAGAAAGAGGGGGAAGTGAAGGAGCGAGTCTATAATATAATAATTTGCAACACTGGCTAATAAGGTTCGGGGTACTGTGCTAGTGTGTTCCTTTGTTCACTTAGCAGGCACATTGTTGAGCTTTGGGTGTGCTTCGGGGTGAAACACGTATTGGCCATTTTGGCCCATAAACGAAATGGAACTGAAATCAGCTTGAATGGTGCATTCCTAGTTTTTGTTCTGAACTTGGATTTGTCATGGAATTTATGAGGCTGCTGTTTTACACAATAGCAATACACACTGCAGCCATAACATTAAGACTTGCATCTACACGTCATTGGTCATCTATCAGCTGTACTGGACCATACCACGGACAGCCTGTGGCTCTACACACTCTGTTTCTCTGTATATAGATCTATTACCCTGTTCTTCAATGGTTGTCAGGTCCCCCCCGTAGGACCACCAGAGCGGGTAGTATGTGGGTGTGGGTCCATTCTCACACTGCAGTGACACTGACATGGTGGTGATGTGTCAGTGGTCTGGTCAGACACATAGCATACTGCTGGAGTTTAAACACTGTTCCACGACACTGTCCACATCTATTAGACATTCTTGGCTAGTGCAGTGTTGGTCTCCCTTTAGTCCTTCGTCATGGTCCAGGACGCTGCTCACAGGACCTGTTTGCTGGATAGTTTCGTTAGTGGGTGATTCTTAGTCCCCATTGACACCACATCAATTAGACGTAGCAAACACAACAGTACACACCTCTCTTGGGTCTGTCCTGTGTTTGGGGGTCAGGAAGGGCTATTGATTTATGATTTGTCCCCAAACAGTTTGCCAGTTAACCTAATGTACGGTGAGAACTCCTGATGGTTCCTGTCTCCCTCTGCAGGAAGCATGTGGGCAGGTATAAAAATCAAGGAAGTTGTTGCAGGCTGGCAGAGGCTTTGAAAGTTGCCTATCCTGAGACGAGAACACTCTGCAGCTCAATCTGGCTGCAGTCGGGACCTGTTTCTGTACCTAGAATGCCGGCCAAAAACACCTTCCAGCTCTACGCGCGGGTAACCCTCAGAAAGCAGTCTGGTCAGTCATCTCTACAGCTGCCTGTACTGCGGCACTGAACCGCAAGGAATGGTGCCCAACCTCTAGAGGAGGACTAACGATTTCTGGAATCACCATCCTTTCAACCTCCCTTGTGTAGTGTAAGGGAAACGTGGAAACTGAAAATTGTCTCATCAAGACCTGATTTGTCTCTGTGTAATAAAAGTAGATACCACCAAGCTTTGCTCTGCCATTGGTTGACAGGACTAAAGCCGAACTACTTAAGAACATAAGCTCACAGACAGAGCCAAGTCTCCTGTGGCTGAAACATACCTACCGCATGTTTATGACCTCCACAACACCAATAACACGTGGCTGAATTTGGCATGGTACTGGACAAGGTTCTGATTGTAGCCACATCAATGTTCCAGACAGTCTTGCATCAAACAACTGTGGAGATGGTGCCAGATTTTGGTGGTTGCCGTCCTGGTAGATTCCAAGAGGAATTCCGTAGACGCTGGATTTAGCCACTGCGTACACTTCCATACACCTGCAGATTTAGGCTACTTCCATCACACTATGGTCTTTGGCACGCCCAAACGCAGTCTCACCTTTGAGCCACATCATTAACATCTACTTTGGAGCCATTTTCACACATGGAAATGAGCCATTCCCTGTACCTACAGTCCACAGTACTAACTCCTCCCATTTTATGATCCAATCACTCACACCCGCATGGTATTTATAGCCCCACCATCCTCGTGCAGCACCACCAGCAGGAGCTTGAAAGTTACTGCCACCTTAAATACTCAAGAGCCACCTTTTTTTTTTGTCAGGTGAGCTTAATTAGAAGTGACAGAGGAATCAGCCAATCATGCCCTTTGATTGGTTACTGAGCCACGTCTAAGCAAATCTGGTTAGCTGCTGGGAATGTTTAATCTTTAAAAAAAAAAGTGCACCATTTCCTAGCAGAACCAAGCAATGGAATTTCCCCGAATTCCATGATGGGATTCCATGAAACCATGTTCATCAATTTTGGTTGTAGTTGCTTCTCTTATCATGCTTAATTCAATAGTATAACCATGTCCTAACTGGTTCTATTATGTTCTGGACATCTTCTACTCACTGTCTGACTGTAGGGGTGGTATGATGATCCATACTGCAACAACATGGACCTGAATCACGCTGTCCTTGGTTTGTGGTTACAGCACTGATATCCAAGGTCAGACTACTGGCTGGTCCAAGAACAGGTAAACAAACAAGCACTCCCAGGTGAAAATTCCTAAGACAATTTTGTTGTCTGAAGTTTGCTGCTCATTTTACACTGGAGCTGAAAGGATAAATGTTGTCAACAAGTATTAGAAACGTATCACAAGTATTAGGATTTTTAAAGTCATTTTGTTTTGAAGCTGGGGTACTGACTGGGTGATGAGGGCTACATCAAGATGTCCAGGAACAGAGAAACCAGTGTGGAATTGCCTCATATCCCCGTCTACCCTGAGGTCTAAAGGTATTAAGTCCGTACTAAAGGAAGCCCCATTCCTCATCTTCGAGATCTAGAGTGGCTTTGGTTTTTTATTTGTTTTTTGGCAGAAATCAGAACTCCAGAGCAAGTTCAATAATCCATTCATTACAAAGCATTCAACCTAATGAGAAACTGTAAGAAAACCGACTCAGTCTATACCACAATACCTACTTTATAAGCTTAGAGTTATACACTCCACCTAATGAAAACTGTAGAACAGACTCATCTAACCACAGTACCTACATTTAGAGCTTAGAGTTATACACTCCACCTAATGAGAAACTGTAGAACAGACTCAGATCTATCCACCGTACCTACATTTAGAGTTTAGAGTTATACACTCCACCTAATGATAAACTGTAGAACAGACTCAGTCTATACCACAATATCTACATTTAGACTTAGAGTTATTACACTCGAACCTAATGAGAAACTGTAGAACGGACTCAGTGTAGTAGCGCACAGTACCTACATTTAGAGCTTAGAGGAGTTATACACTCGACCTACTGAGAAAACTGTAGAAAGACTCAGTGTATACCATAGTAATCTACATTTAGAGCTATAGAAGTTTATAACACTCGAGACACTAATGAGAACCTTGTAGAACAGACTCCGTTTATAACACACAGTACTACATTTAGGAGCTTATAGGTTATACACTCGACTAATGATAAACTATAGACACAGTTTATATATACTCAGACGAGTTCAAATTCAATTAAAATATCTCTTTTTGGATATTAACTAGTGGTAACGACTGTTGGAGAGACGCATCTGGAGATTATGTTTTTCAGCTCCGGAATTTTAATTGCCAATTTTGTTTTAACCAGTCCCTGTAAACTGTGATGTCTTTCTACAGATTGATAAAACCTCAGAAGGATACTCACATCTGAGAATCATCTAGATGATTTTGTCAGCATGTGACTGGGATCTGATTCTCTTTTTCCAACTTTTCTCAACTCTTATTTTTTGGATATATACTCACTTTTGATACTGGTACCCATAAAAAAAGTAAATACAATCAACTTTCTGCGTCCACTAAATGTGTATTATTCTCTTTGATAATGAAAGTTTAATTCCATTTGTGTCATTAGCAGTCTGTGAGAGTGAGAACAGACGAGGACCCGAGTTGACCCATGGAAACTCCAGCAGTGAGCTGTGAGGCCTACCCACTGAGCTATTCCATCCAGGCTACTGAATTGATTAATCCAGAAAAGATGGGAACCATGACGACTGAATGGTTTCGGTTGTGTGATACCTAATTTTAAGAGTTTGTTTGCAAAGTCGTTTCTCAGCTTGGCACCCAGATAGTAAGTTTCTTCAGCAACATCTGTTGAGTGTCAGTTGTTCTGGAAAAACAAGGTGACATGGTGACCCCCACCAGTCTGCTAAAGAACCTCTTCTAGGTCTTCTAATCCAGTAGTTGATCTGTGTTGCTTTCTGGATTATAAACCAACAGCTGGAATAACAGCACCAACACTCTAGGGTAACCTATACCCTCCGCTATCTGGTAACTAGACCGTTACTACCGCTGTCAGAGCGCCCTCTGTTGACTTTGATGATGCATCCTTTGATGAATCCTTTGATGCCATCTTGGTTGCTATTAAAAACTGGTGCAAATGCAGTTAGGTTCCCTGGAGATCACAAAGGTTCTACAAACCTGAATGGCCTAGTTCAGAACGCAGGTTCGTCATCACAGTTGAATAATCGTCCTCAGGCTGAAGATGTGAAGAAATAGGACAATGGGTACAACAGTCATACCTTTAGGTACACAGAAGGCAGCTCTACCACATAAACTTCCCGTCCCCCATGTTCTTATACTCCCGACCTGATTTTAAGTTTGGTAGTCTGCGAAACGGTTAAAAATCTCTAAGTTGTGACACATTTTGTAAGCACTGTGCTTTCAGTGATGGGAGTAGCATTGTTGTTTGCTGAACATTGAATTAAATGTTCCAAACAATTCCATATCAAATCAACATTGTTTCGGCCCAAGTTTCATGTTAGTTGTCTGGGTTGGTCATTCAGTTTTTGCCTGTATAGAGACCGCGTCATTTGGGGATCAGTATTTGCTGCAAATTTGAGCTTACAATAATTTTTATTTCAATTTTTATTGTTGTAAACTTTTATAATGAAATATCAATCATTATACCCCACTAAACAAGACATAGATTCTCCTTGAGAACGCCCACGTATGGCCCGCGGGATGATAAAAGTATGCTCCACATTAAACAAGTTCTATTAACAAATGCAAATTTGTTTTAAAAAAGTACATTTTTTTTAACATAACTCTAAAAATTGTCTAGTTTCCTGACCTGGATTGGCAATTGTAAGCCAGGGAGGATATACTGGCATGATAGCATTAGCATTTTACAGTTTTTAATCTGGAATTGTGTTTCAAATTTATTTTACTGCTGATTTAGTTTTATTTGATCTTATCAGAATTAAATACTTAGTTTTCTTACGGACACTAAACTTGCACCGTATCCTCCACACAAGTTCCTTCTACATGCACGTTTACTAAAGTGATTCTGATTTTACCAAAGTACATGACAGCAGTCCATACATTTCTATGGAAGACCATTTTCCATCACGTTAAAGCGAAAAAAAAGCCATACCAGAGTTCTCAAAATTTTGACCTACCTATTGCCATACTTAGGCTTAGGTCCCTGCATAATTTGACTTTACTATATGGTTTGGTTTTTGTGGTGGTGGAAATTGGCCTTCCATAAGTTTCAGGTCTGGAAGGAAACACCACCAAAATTTTCTATAAATTGAGTTACTTTGCCTCATACTTGTAAACTGTTGTGCAGCAATTGGCCACTAGAGGTCAGTATTTCCTAGCCCTCGTTCTGCGCTGACACTTCCTGACCTGTGGGTTTTTGTGGTTTCTCCTCTCCCAACGCACCTGATTTAAACCAATTACCAAGCTCTCCCTGAATTCAGGTATGCATTGTTGAGCAGGATAACACTCAAATCTAGCTGGACAAGTCCTGGACTATAAAAGAAAACCCAAAAAACAACAAAACATGAGTAAAAGATGATAGAAAATTCACATCCTACCTACCCTGACTAGCCATCTTACAGGTTTAATACAAATCGAAAATTGCAGAATGGGTCCCACAAGGTTTCTATTCTTAGGATCCGTTCTAATTCTTTTTTATGCTTCCCTTTAATTTACACACACAATTATATTTACAATTTACATGAACATGTCATCAGGATGTTTTGATGGACTTTTGCTGGTAACAGAGAACTGTCATTTACTGGTCTACTGACACGGTCACTGAAATAGTGTTGAAGGTGGTTAAAAGCTAGATGACCACTTACAGACGAGGGAGATTGGACATTACCGCAAATTTGGTTTGTGTAATCAAAATGTGCAGTTTCTTTTAACATCAAAAACACCAAAACACCAAAAATACATGTGTTAACCAGTAACAAGAACGTGCATCCAAATTCAGCATTGAGTGGAATTTAATATGGCTGCATGCTATAATCTATAAACTTCGTTCCGAGAACTGGAGCTGAGAAGGAGGAAAAAAAACTGTTAGATAAATCAGCCAACCCTGCCCTACGTGAAACTGAACAAAGAGGATGTTTTGTGGTTAACCTATTATTTCTAAGAAGGAGAATCAGATAGGGTTATGTTTGATGCCATCTGAAATATCCAATCCAAATGTATAATCTATGCTTCTAATACATCGAAAAGTATGAGTGTGGTATATGACGATATTAGTGAAATATAAAGCATTTCTAATTCGTATCTCTGGGGTTATGGCAAGTGAATGAGGCAGACGAAAGATAATGTTTGCCGTTCTGGAGTCGGAACATCTTTAAGAGGCCCTGTGTGTGTGACGTAAGTATGTAAAGATGTTGTGCAAAAAAAGTATATATACTCATCCATCGCAAAAATAGCTGACCACCCAGAAGGGCTTGACCAACAGGAATGGCAACTTTTGGATGTAAGGGTTTTGACCATCGTGAGGCATGCAAATGATTCCGGTGTCCACCACCGCCACATGTGCCATAAGCAAGGACGTGCTTAATTGCTGTTTAGGGAGTTGGGGAGGGGTCCCATTGTAGGGCTCCAGAAAGCAGTTTGGGGGTCTTGTTAGCGTATCGCAGGGCATGACCGGTTCATACAGATACTACCAAGAGCACTGTTTGTGGCAGTGGAAAAGAAGGCTCACACCAGCAACATGAAGGATCTGGAGAGAACCTAAACGAACCACAGAGGAGAAAGAACCAACAAAGCAGTGATGTCCTCCATGAGTCCATCCTATTAAGTGTCAGCACCATTGTCAGACCCCCTGCACAGCACAGGACTACATGCACACAATGCCGTTACAAAAGAACTGTCCTTAACACCACGTCACCAGAGACTGCCAATGGGTGTCGTGCCAGATCTGTGATGGAGTTGTCTCAGAATAGGCAGTGGGTCAACCTTCAGAGATTGGGGTCAATCCGTGTGTGGATGATAACAAGATGAACAGTTTGTTGTCACATGTCCAAAAGACCCACTGCAAAGGGGGGGGGGGGGGGAACTGTGTGAGGATATTCAAGCTGCATGGGATGGATTATCACAGGACACCATTAGGAAACCTCTACAACCTCCATGCGAGAGAGGACGTCTGGCATGTTTGGCTTAGTAAACACGGTGGCCCGACGCCCATACTGAGAGACACTACGCACTGTATGTGTAGCTTAATAAATATTGATCATATAAGTCTAAATTAATCAATCATTATTATTCCTAGTAAATCTTTTCAGGGTTGTCTATTCATGAAAATCAAATATTTATTCCATATACCATGTGCCATATATTGACTGATGGTAGTATGATGGTTTCCACATATGTAGTGCAGTATTCCAAACAACTTAGCAATTTTAAGTATGCTAAAAAATTTTTTCATACTTTGTTCGTTGTTGTGCAAATGGACATTTCAAACTAGTCTCTAAATCCTAACCTTTTAAAATTTTTCTTCCCAACTGACCCTAAAATTCTCAAGTTTTCCTTTTTTGAGCTGGCATTTGAGGGTCGTTTGACCTTCCACTCCCCAGTTACAAAATAGACCTCCAGCTCCAACTCTGAAACTGAATAATCTTATTCAGGAGATGAGGACCAATGTAGGTACATGTCTGGAATTAAAAAGCTGTGCTGGGATTTTTTCCTGCCGTTTCTTTGCAAAACCAATCAAAAAACTGACGTAAGAGGCCTTTCTCTAAAATCATGCCCTGGATCGGCCTTTGGGGGCTACTGTTGTTCATGCTTCTATGGATCGGCTCCATCTTGCAGTTACTCTGCTCCTGGACTAAATCAGACTGTATCGAATAGATGTTCTTCTAATGTTAGTTCTGTCTTTCTCTCCTCATCCGGGTTTGACCTGAGGAGGTTGGGTTCCTCCCTTGAGCCTGGTTACTCTCGAGGTTTCTTCCTTACTCAAGGGGGTATTTCCTTGCCACTGTTGCCTCTGGCCTGCTCAAGGGGCGGCTTTGCGTCAAGCCAGAGGGGATTTGAGCGTCCTGTTCATTAGAACAAGGTTTCAAAAGTGGTGGCCCAAAGCAAACACACAGGACAACACAGCCTACAGACTGGCAGAGGGCCAACCCACTCTCTACGGACTCTGATGAGCGCCCACCATCATTTCTAACGTCACTTCAAACCGCCATAAGGATGACCTCAGGTGACCTACAAAGAGAGTGGCAAGCGGTGGCTGGGGTGGAAATGCACAAGCGAGCATAGGTTAAAAAACATTTTCCTAATACAATTTCTGATCTGGAATTTGCGGAGACGTGTTTCCAGCAGTGTTATAGAATAAAACAGAACAGCTCATTTTCGTCAAAACACAAAACCTAGAAACTGGTCAAATCACAATCAAATTATTTCTAGAGCGCATTTTACAATGAGGTTGTCAAAAGCAGTCTTTACATAAATTTGAGTAATAGGCAATTCATTAGGGAGAGAAAAGAAAGGAAGCCCCTGGTGAGCAAGATAAAGGCGAACAGTGGCAAGGAAAAGCTCCCTCAAGTTGGAGGAAGAAACCTGGGGGGAACCAAAATCACACAGAGGGGCATCCTCCTATGGTCCAAACTAGATTTGGGAAGTTGTTCAAAGTAACATCAATTGAGCCATCGAAATGTCGTCATAGAGGTGACGTGAGTTTAATTACATAATTATGAAATAATAGGTCAGATGCAGTTAGGCAATCGCAGAATTAGAATTAGAAGTTCCTTGGGAAAACCAATCAAAGACTTATGTTAGATGCCTTAATGGGTTCATACCCTGGATCTGCCCTGGCTACTTCTCAGGAACCAGAGTTGGTGAGTTGGAGTCAAAGAGCTTTACCAGCTCTTAAAGAGTCATTAACACAGGGGAGACTAACGTACTGTTTTCTAGCCTTGCACATGTGGAATGTTTGCTCAGTGTGCCTCAGTAAAAACACATTTACAAGCAGTGTTGTGTGTGTGTGTGTGTGTGTGTGGTGTGTGTGTTCATTGGTTTAGTGTGATTGTGTTTAGTCCATGTCTGCAGAAAATGATTTAGATAAGATTGCCTGGTGAGTCAGTACGCTCTGTACAGTACAAATCAGCTTGTCACAACAAAGCTCTTTGTACTGTACAGAGCGTACTGAACGCGCATCTTTAGCACAGTGATAGGACATCTATGTGTTAGGGTTAGAAAAAGTCAGAAAAGTCAGTTAGTAAAGTCAGAATGAAAGAAAAAAACAGATGTTTTTTCCCAAACCATTGCTCAACACAAGCATCTCACCACAAACAGCAGAATCTGTTCATCCAAGATCTTCTAGAAACTTCGCGGTGGGGGGTGTGGAAAAAACGGGTCCAAGTGGCAGAAAAACCTCCCTTGGGTAAGGAAGAAAACCTCGAGAGTAACCAGCCTCAAGGGCGGAACCCAACCTCCTCAGGTCAAGCTCCGGATGAGACGAGAAGAGAACAGACAGAATTAACATAGAGGAACATCTAATAGATCCCAGTCCTGATTAAGATCGCAGTCCTGATTAGTCCAGGAGGCAGTAACTGCCAAGTTGGAGCGGACCATAATAAGCAAATGGCCCGCCGCTGGTCAGTGTAAGATTGTGGTCATGTCCGGGTGATGAAACAGGACAGGAGAACACACAGTGGCACGGGATGCTCAGGTGCCTCTAGAACTCTGGGGGTTCTGATGTGATCACGGTACAGTCCAGTTGCTTAACACAGAAGAGGAAAGAAAGGAGAGAAAAGAAGGATAGAGACGAGAAGAAAGTAAGATAGAAAAGAGATGGAGGACAGAACACTGATTAGGAGGTAAGGACCAAAAGGATAAGAGGTAAGATACTGTAACTTGTTGAATTGAGTGTGGGTAGTCCTGAGAGTCCTGTATGAGGAATTCCTATGACCACTGGTAGCCCCTCAGTGTGATCAATCAGGAATTGATCCGCTAATAGAGAAGACAGATAAGAGGGAGAAGTTTGGGGTATTGGTCCAATTATTGGAGAAATGTAAATTAAAGGCGGTAAAACCGATGTTATCCAGCTAAATGTTTGTGCAAACAAGAAAGTTTAGAAAAGTTTTGAGTCTAGTTTTAAATGGAGAGATTGTGGTCTGATTCCCGAACGAGTTTTAAACGATCTCGGCCAAATTGTTCTCAGGACTAAGGGACGAGTTTATGATAGAGAAGCAGAGTCTTAACCACACAAGGCATGATCTGGTTGAGAAGTTTGTCGGTATTGGGTCTAGGAGCAGGTAGAGGATTTAGAAGAGCTAATTAGCTTAATTAAATCATCCTGGAGGGATGGAGCTAAAGGAGACCAGTTCAAGCTTTCTATGCTCTTTAACCAAGAAAAAGCCCTGAACTGTCCCATCCCATATAATTTTTAGGTTATGGACCTTTTTTGGTACTGGAAACGGCAGGGTCCCACCAATTTCAATCGCCACATGCGCCCATCAGGTAAATGCGACACACGCCTAGTGAGGAATGCACTAGGTAACAGAGTAATACTTGAACACGAAGCTGTGGTCCATGCTGTCAAATGTTCGTGCCACCCCATTCACCCTGAATACATACACAGACTATCCGAAGGGTTGGGATGCAGGCGTTAAAGGAAATCATCCTGTACCAAGTATGGGCAGCAAGTATCCGTGTGACTGTTCCCCTGACCTATATCAGTGCTTTTCTTTGGCGCCACAGTCACGCGGAGATACTTGCTGACCTTACTTAGGAGTGTCAAAAATGATCGCATTCAGACGACTTCGCAAATTGCGGATTACTGTATGGGCATTAAGTAATGGGGTGCACGAAATTTTCAGCATGAACCACAGCTTCGTGTTGGTAAACTCTGTTGTTTAGTGCATTTAACAGGCGTGTGTGCATTTAACATTGCGATTGAATTTGGGACCGCCAGTTCCAGTACCAAAAAGGTCCATAACCTAAAAATTAAGAATGATGGGACAGTTCAGTGCTTTTTCTTGGTTAAAGAGCATAGAAAGCATGAACTGGTATCCTTTAGCTCCATCACTCAGGATGAGTTAATTAAGCTAATTAGCTCTTCTAAATCCTCTACCTGCATCCTAGACCCAATACCGACAAAACTTCTCAAACAGATCATGCCTTGTGTGGTTAAACCTCTGCTCTCTATCATTAACTCGTCCCTTAGTCTTGGACATTTACCGAGATCGTTAAAACTCGTTCGGGAATCAGACACAATCTCTACATTTAAAACTAGACTCAAAACTTTCTTGTTTGCACAAGCATTTAGCTGATAACATCTGTTTACCGCTTTAATTTACATTTCTCCATAAATGGACCAATACCCAAACTTCTCCCTCTTATCTGTCTTCTCTATGAGCGGATCATTCCTGATGGATAACACTGAGGGGCTACCAGTGCAGAGGAATCCTCCACAGGACTCTCAGGACTACACACACTCAATTCAACAAGTTACAGTATCTACCTCTTAATCCTTAATCCTCCTAATCAGTGTCTGTCTCCATCTCTTTCTATCTTACTTTCTCTGTCTCTATCCTTCTTTCTCTCTTTCTTTCCTCTTCTGTGTTAAGCACTGGACTGACGTGATCACATCAGAACCCCCAGAGTGGCTAGAGGCACCTGAGCATCAGTGCCACTGTGTGTCTCCTGTCCTGTTTCATCACCCGGCATGACCACAAGCTTACACTGACCAGCGTCTGGCCATGCTTATTATGGTCCGCTCCAACTGGCAGTTACTGCCTCCTGGACTAATCAGACTGGATCTAATCAGACTGGATCTATTAGATGTTCCTCTATGTTAATTCTGTCTGTCTCTCTCGTCTCATCCGGGTTGACCTGAGGAGGTTGGGTTCCGCCCTTGAGCCTGGTTCCTCTCGAGGTTTCTTCCTTACCCAAGGGAGGTTTTTCTTGCCACTTGGACCCGTTTTTTCCAAACCCCCCACCGCAAGTTCTAGAAGATCTTGATGAACAGATCTGCTGTTTGTGGTGAGATGCTTGTGTTGAGCAATGGTGGGAAAAAACATCTGTTTTTTCTTTCATTCTGACTTTACTAACTGACTTTTCTGACTTTTCTAACCCTAACCACATAGATGCCTATCACTGGGCTAAAGATGCGAGTCAGTACGCTCTGTACAGTACAAATAGCTTGTTTGTGACAAGCTATTTGTACTGTACAGAGCGTACTGACTCACCAGGCAATCTTATCTAAATCATTTTCTGCAGACATGGACCAACACAATCACACTAAACCAATAACACACACACACACACACACACACACACACACACACACTGCTGTAAATGTGTTTTACTGAGCACACTGAGCAACATCCACAGTGCAGGCTAGAAACAGTAAGTGAGTCTCTGTGTTAATGACTCTTTAAGAGCTGTAAAGCTCTTTGACTACAACTCACCAACTCTGGTTCCTGAGAAGTAGCCAGGCAGATCCAGGGTATGACCCATTAAGGCCTCTAACATCAGTCTTTGATTGGTTTTCCAAGGAACTTCTAATTCTAATTCTGCTATTGCTACCTGCATCTGACTATTATTTCATAATTATGTAATTAACTTCATCGTCACCTCTATGACGACATTTCGATGCTCAATTGATGTTACTTTGAACAACTTCCAAATCTAGTTTGGACCAGAGGAGGATGCCCTCTGTGTGATTTTGGTTCCCCCCAAGGTTTCTTCCTCCAACTTGAGGGAGCTTTTCCTTGCCACTGTCGCCTTTAGCTTGCTCACCAGGGGCTTCTTTCTTTTCTCTCCCTAATGAATTGCTATTACCAAATTTATGTAAAGCTGCTTTTTGACAACATCAGTTGTAAAATGCGCTCTAGAAATAATTTGATTTGATTTGACAGTTTCTAGGTTTGTGTTTGACGAAAATGAGCTGTTCTGTTTTATTCTATACACTGCTGGAAACACGTCTCCCAAATTCCAGATCAGAAATTGTATTAGAAAATGTTTTTAACCATGCTCGCTGTGCATTTCACCCCAGCCACCGCTTGCCACTCTCTTTGTAGGTCACCTGAGGTCATCTTATGGCGGTTAAGTGACGTTAGAATGAGGTGGCGCTCATCAGAGTCAGTAGAGAGTGGGTTTGGCCCTCTGCCAGTCTGTAGCTGTGTTGTCCTGTGTGTTTGCTGCTTGACCTTGTTCTAATGAACCAGACGCTCAACCTCTGGCTTGCTCAAGCCCCCCTTGAGCAAGCCAGAGGCAACAGTGGCGAGGAAAAACTCCCGAGAGTAAGGAAGAAACCTCGAGAGGAACCAGGCTCAAGGGCGGAACCCAACCTCCTCAGGTCGGACCCGGATGAGATGAGAATAACAGAACTAACATTAGAAGAACATCTATTAGATACAGTCTGATTAGTCCAGGAGAGAGTAACTGCAAGATGGAGCCGATCCATAGAAGCATGAACAACAGTAGCCAGGCCGATCCAGGGCATGATGTTAGAGAAAGGCCTCTAACGTCAGTTTTTTGATTGGTTTTGCAAAGAACTGCAGGAAAAATCCCAGCACAGCTTTTTAATTCCAGACATGTACCTACATTGTCTCATCTCCTGATAAGATATATTCAGTTTCAGAGTTGGAGCTGGAGGTCTATTTTGTAACTGATTGGAGGTCAAACGACCCTCAAATGCCAGCTCAAAAAGAAACTTGAGAATTGTAGGTCAGTTGGGAAGAAAGATTTTAAAAGGTTAGGATTAGAGACTAGTTTGAAATGTCCATTTGCAAACAACGAACAAAGTATGAATTTTTTAGTATACTTAAAATTGCTAAGTTGTTTGGAATACTGCACTACATTATGTGAAACCATTCATACGACCATCAGTCAATATATGCACATGTAATATGTAATAAATAATTTATTTTCATGAATAGCACCCTGAAAAAGATTACCAGGAATAATAAATGATGATTAATTTAGACTGATATGATCAATATTTATTAAGCTACACATACAGGAGTAGTGTCTCTCAGTATGGCGTCGGGCCACCGTGTTTACTAAGCCAACATGCCAGACGTCTCGGCATGGAGTTGTAGAGGTTCCTAATGGTGTCCTGTGATAATCCATCCCATGCAGCTTGAATATCCTCACACAGTTCCTGCAGATGGTCTTTTGGACATGTGACAACAAACTGTTCATCTTGTATCTCCACACACGGATTGACCCAAAGGTGAAGGTGACCCACTGCTATTCTGAGACACTCCATCACAGTCTGGCACGACACCATTGCAGTCTCTGGTGACGTGGTGTTAAGGACAGTCTTTGTAACGGCCTGTGTGCATGTAGTCCTGTGCTGTGCAGGGGGCTGACAATGGTGCTGACACTAATAGGATGACTCATGGAGGACATCACTGCTTTGTTGGTTCTTTCTCTCTGTGGTTCGTTTAGGTCTCCCAGATCCTTCATGTTGCTGGTGTGAGCCTTCTTTATCCACTGCCACAAACAGTGCTCTGTGGTAGTATCTGTATGACCGGTATGCCCTGCGATACGCTAACAAGACCAAACTGCTTTCTGGAGCCCTACAATGGGACCCCTCCCCAACTCCCTAAACAGCATTAAGCACGTCCTTGCTTATGGCACATGTGGCCGAGTGTGACACCTGAATCATTTGCATGCCTCACGATGTCAAACCTACTCCCAAAAGTTGCATTCCTGTTGGTCAAGCCCTTCTGGGTGCAGCTATTTTTTCGATGATGAGTATATATACTTTTTTTCACACATCTTTACATACTTACGTCACACACACAGCCTCTTAAAGATGTTCCGACTCCAGAACGGCAAACATAGCTTCGTCTGCTCATTCACCTGCCATCAAACCCCAGAGATACAGAATTAGAATGCTTTATATTTCACCATATCTCATATACCACACTCATACTTTTCTATGTATTAGAGCATAGATTATACATTTGGATTGGATATTTCAGATGGAATCAAACATACCCTATCTGATTCTCCTTCTTAGAAAAAGGTTAACCACAAACATCCTCTTTGTTCAGTTCAGTTAGCAGGGTGTCTGATTTATCTACAGTTTTTTTCCTCCTTCTCAGCTCCAGTTCTCGGAACGAGTGTATCGATATAGCATGCAGCCATATTAAATTCACTCAATGCTGAATTTGGATGCACGTTCTTGTTACTGGTTAACACATGTATTTTTGTGTTTGGTGTTTTGATGTTTAAAGAACTGCACATTTGATTACACAAACCAAATTTGCGGTAATGTCAATGTCTGTAAGTGGTCATCTAGCTTTAACCACCTTCAACCACTATTTCAGTGGACCGTTCAGTAGACCAGTAAATACAGTTCTCTGTTACCAGCAAAAGTCCAGCAAAAAATCCTGATGACATGTTTCATGTAAATTGTAAATATAATTGTGTGTGTAAATTAAAGGGAAGCATAAAAAAGAATTAGAACGATCCTAGAATAGAACCTTGTGGGACACCATTCTGCAATTTCGCTTGTATTAAACCTGTAAGATGGCAGTCAGGTAGGATGTGAATTTCTATCATCTTTTATCATGTTTTGTTGTTTTTTGGGGGTTTTTTTTATAGTCCAGGACTGTCCAGCAGATTTGAGTGTTATCCTGCTCCACAATGCATACCTGAATTCAGGGAGAGCTTGGTAATTGGTTAAATCAGGTGCGTTGGGAGAGGAGAAACCACAAAAACCCACAGGTCAGGAAGTGCTGCAGAACGAGGGCTAGGAAATACTGACCTCTAGTGGCCAATGCTGCACAACAGTTTACAAGTATGAGGCAAGAACTCATTTTATAGAATTTTGGTGGTGTTCCTTCCAGACTGAAACTTATGGAAGGCAATTTCCACCACCACAAAAAACAAACCATATAGTAAGTCAAATTATGAGGACCTAAGTCATAAGTATGCAATAGTAGGTCAAAATTTTGAGAAAATCTGTATGGCTTTTTTTCCTTTAAGTGATGGAAATGGTCTTCCATAGAAATGTATGACTGCTGTCATGTACTTTGGTAAATCAGAATCACTTTAGTACACGTGCATGTAGAAGGAACTTGTGTTGGAGGATACGGTGAAGTTTAGTTGTCAGTAAGAAACCTAAGGTATTTAATCTGATATGATCAAATAAAAATAACTCAGCAGTAAAATAAATTCTGAAACACAATTCCAGATTAAAACTTTAAAATGCTAATGCTATCATTCCAGTATATCTCCTGGCTTACAATTGCCCAATCCCAGGTCAGGAAACTAGACAATTTTTTATGAGTTATGTTAAAAAAATTTACTTTTTTAAACAAATTTGCATTTGTTAATAGAACTTGGTTAATAGTGAGCATACTTTTATCATCCCTCGGGCCATACGTGGGGCGTTCTCAAGAGAATCTATGTCTTGTTTAGTGGGGTATATTGATTGATATTCATTTAAAAGTTACAACAATAAAAACTTTAAATAAAAATTCTTGGTAAGCTCAAATTTGCAGCAAATACTGATCCCCAAACTGACCGCTGTCTCTATACCAGGCAAACTGATGACCACCCAGACAACTAACATGATAACTTGGCCTGAAACAATGTTGATTTGATATTGAATTGTTCTGGAACATTTAATTCAATGTTCAGCAAACAACAATGCTTACTCCATCACTGAAAGCAAAGTGCTTACAAAATGTGTCACAACTTATATTTTTAGACGTTTCGCAGACTCCAACTTACATCAGGTCGGGATTATAGAACATGGGGAGTGAAGTTTATGTGGTAGAGCTGCCTTCTGTGTAAAGGGTGACTGTTGTACCCATTGTCCTATTCTTCACATCTTCAGCCTGAGACGATTATTCAACTTGTGATGACGAACCCTGGTTCCTGAACTAGTTCCATTCAGGCTTTGTAGAACCTTTGTGATCTCCAGGGAACCTAACTGCATTTGCACCAGTTTTAATAGCAACCAAGGATGCATCAAAGGATTCATCAAAGGATGCATCATCAAAGTCAACAGAGGGCGCTGCACAGCGGTAGTAAACGGTAGTACCAAGATAGCGGAGGGTATAGGTTACCCTAGAGTGTTTGTGCTGTTATTCCAGATGTTGGTTTATATCCAGAAAGCAACACAGATCAACTACTGGATATAAGAAGACCTAGAAGAGGTTCTTCAGCAGACCTGGTGGGGGGCACCATTGTTACCTTGTTTTTCCAGAACAACTGACACTCACAGATGTTGCTGAAGAACTTACTATTCTTTGGTTCCAGCTGAGAACGACTTGCAACAAACTCTTTAAAATTAGGTACACAAACCGAAACCATTTCATGTCGTCATGGTTCCCATTCTTTTCTGGATTAATCTAATTCAGTAGCCTGGAATAGCTCAGTGGTAGGCCTCACAGCCTCACTGCTGGAGTTTCCCATGGGTCAACTCTGGGTCCTCGTCTGTTCTCACTCTCACAGACTGCTAATGACACCAACTGGACTTAAACTGTCATTATCAAAGAGATAATACACATTTAGTGGATGCAGAAAGTTGATTTGTTTATTTACTTTTTTTATGGACAGTATCAAAAGTGAGTATATATCTCAAAAATAAGAGTTGAGAAAAAGTTGGAAAAGAGAATCAGATCAGTCACATGCTGACAAAATCATCTAGATGATTCTCAGATGTGAGTATCCTCTCTGAGGTTTTCTCCAATCTGTAGAAAGACATCAGTTTACAGGACTGGTTAAAACAAAATTGGCAATAAAATAGCCGGAGCTGAAAAACATAATCTCCAGCTGGTCTCTCCAACAGTGTTACCAACAGTTAATATCCAAAATATATTTTATTTGAATTTGAACTCTGTCTGAGTATATATAAACTGTGTTCTATAGTTTCTCATTAGGTCGAGTGTATAACTCTAAGCTCTAAATGTAGGTATTGTGGTATATACTGAGTCTGTTGTACAGTTTCTCATTAGGTTGAGTGTATAACTCTAAGCTCTAAATGTAGATATTGTGGTATAGACTGAGTCTGTTCTACAGTTTCTCATTAGGTCGAGTGTATAACTCTAAGCTCTAAATGTAGGTATTGTGGTATATGCTGAGTCTGTTGTACAGTTTCTCATTAGGTTGACTGTATAACTCTAAGCTCTAAATGTAGATATTGTGGTATAGACTGAGTCTGTTCTACAGTTTCTCATTAGGTGGAGTGTATAACTCTAAACTCTAAATGTAGGTACTGTGGTATAGACTGAGTCTGTTCTACAGTTTCTCATTAGGTGGAGTGTATAACTCTAAGCTCTAAATGTAGGTACTGTGGTATAGACTGAGTCTGTTCTACAGTTTCTCATTAGGTGGAGTGTATAACTCTAAGCTCTAAATGTAGGTATTGTGGTATAGACTGAGTCTGTTCTACAGTTTCTCATTAGGTTGAATGCATTGTAATGAATGGATGTATTGAACTTGCTCTGTGAGTTCTGATTTCTGCAAAAAACAAATAAAAAACAAAGCCACTCTAGATCTCTGTAGATGAGGACTGGGGCTTCCTTAGTAAGACTAATACCTTTAGACCTCAGGGTAGACGGCATATGAGGCAATTCCACACTGGTTTCTCTTGTTCCTGGACATCTTGATGTAGCCCTCATCACCCCAGTCAGTACCCCAGCTTCAAAACAAATGACTTTAAACTCCTAATACTTGTGATACGTTTCTAATACTTGTTGACAACATTATCCTTTCAGCTCCAGTGTAAAATGAAGCAGCAAACTTCAGACAACAAAATTGTCTTAGGAATTTTCACCTGGGAGTGCTTGTTTGTTTACCTGTTCTTGACCAGCCAGTAGTCCTGCCCTTGGATATCAGTGCTGTAACCAACAACCAGGACAGCGTGATTCAGGTCCATGTTGTTGCAGTATGGATCATCATACACCCCTACAGTCAGACAGTGAGTTAGAGATGTCCAGACATTAATCGACCAGTTAGGACATGGTTATACTATTGAATTAAGCATGATAAGAGAAGCAACTACAACCAAAATTGATGAACATGGTTTCATGGAATCACCATCATGGAATTCTGGGAAATTCCATTGCTTGGTTCTGCTAGCACTGGTGCACTTTTTTTTTAAAGATTAACATTCCCAGCAGCTAACCAGAATTTGCTTAGACTGTGGCTCAGTAACCAATCAAAGCATGATTGGCTGATTCCTCTGTCACTTCCTAATTAAGCTCACCTGACAAAAAAAAGGTTGCTCTTGAGTATTTAAGGTGGCAGTAACTTCAAGCTCCTGCTGGTGGTGCTGCACGAGAATGGTGGGGCTATAAATACCTGCGGGTGTGAGTGATGGGATCAATAAAATGGGAGGAGGTAGTACTGTGGACTGTGGTACAGGGAATGGCTCATTCCATGTGTGGAAAATGGCTCCAAAGTAGATGTTAATGATTGGCTCAAAGGTGAGACTGCGTTTGGGCGTGCCAAAGACCATAGTGTGATGGAAGTAGCTAAATCTGCAGGTGTATGGAAGTGTACGGCCAGTGGCTAAAATCCCAGTCTACTGGGAATTCCTCTTGGAATTCTACCGGGGAAAGGCATCCACCAAATCTGGCACCATCTCCACAGTTGTTTGATGCAAGACTGTCTGAACATTGATGTGGCCTACATCCAGAAACTTGTCCAGTACATGCCAAATTCAGCCACAGCTGTTATTGGTGCTTGTGGAGGTATTACATGCTGGTAGGTATGTTTCAGCCACAGGAGACTTGGCTTTCTGTCTGGTGAGCTTATGTTCTTAAGTAGTTCGGCTTTAGCTCCTCTAACCAATGGCAGAGCAAGCTTGGTGGTATCTACTTTTATACCACAGAGACAACAGTCTTGATGAGACAATTTTCAGTTTCCACGTTTCCCTACACTACCACAAAGGGATGGTTTGAAAGGATGGTGATCCCAGAAATCGTTAGTCCTCCTCTAGAGGTTGGGCACATTTCCTTGCAGTCAGTGTCGCAGTACAGGCAGCATGTAGATATGACTGAACCAGGACTGCTTTCTGAGGGTTACCCGACTCGTAGAGCTGGAAGGTGTTTTGGCCGGCATCTATGGCTACAGAAACAGGTCCGACTGCAGCCAGAGTGAGCTGCAGAGTGTTCTCGTCTCCGGAAGGCAACATTTCGAAGCCTCTGCAGCCTGCAACAACTTCCTTTGATTTATACCTGCACATGCCTTCCTGTAGAGGAGACAGGAACCATCAGGAGTTCTCACCTTATCATTCAGGTTAACTGGCAGCTGTTTGGGGACAAATCAAATCAAAAGCCCTTCCTGACCCCAAACACAGGCCAGCCAAGAGAGGTGTACTGTTGGTGTTTGCTACGTCTAATTGATGTGGTGTCACTGGTGGACTAAGAATCACCCACTAACCGAAACTATCCAGCACAACAGTGTCCTGTTGAGCAGCGTCCTGTGACCACTGACGAAGGACTAGAGGATGACCAACACTGCACTAGGCAAGAATGTCTAATAGAGTGGACAGTGTGTGGACACAGTGTTTAAACACTCCAGCAGTACTGCTGTGTCTGACCAGACACTAACACATCACCACCATGTCAGTGTCACTGCAGTGCTGATAATGACCCACCACCCACATACTACCCGCTCTGTGGTGGTCCTATGGGGGCCTGAACATTGAAGAACAGGGTAATGGATTATACAGAGAAACAGAGTCTGTAGAGCCACAGACTGTCCTATATGGTCAGTACAGCTGATAAGATGGACAGTAAGTGTAGATGCAAGTTTTGATGTGATGGCTGCAGGGTGTATTGTCTATTGTGTAAAACAGCAGCCTCATAATTCCATTACAAATCCAAGTTCAGACAAAAACTAGGAATGCACCATGCAGGCTGATTTCAGTTCCCATTTCTTTATGGGCCAAACTGGCCAATACGTGTTCAACCACGAGCCACCCAAAGCTAACAATGTGCTGGCTAAGTGAACAAAGGAACACACTAGCACAGTACCCAGAACCTTTATTAGCCAGTGTTTCAATTAGATAATATTATAGACTCGCTCTCACTTTCCCCCTCTTTCTCAGTCTAGCCTTTCAGACCCTCAGTGGGTGAAACTGCAGTGACATGCCAACCGTGTATAGAAAATCATGGCTGAGAAAAACAGTAGTACATTAGTTTAACAGTTAATGTTAATGAACTCACCGTTTCCTCGTACGGGTAGGAGCTTTCTGCCATCAGGCCACCGTTTTCCATCACATACTGAAAAGCTTTGTCCATCAAGCCACCCTCGCACCCCCCGTTCTCATATAGCCAGGAGCAGTCAACCAGCTGCTGCTCGCTGAGGGGTACCAGCTTCCCCGTTTTCCGGAACATCTGACCCTCCAGCGCCCCCACCTGAGAGAGAGAGAGGGAGGAAAGAGAAAAAAAACTCATATGATGGATAGTAAAACTGATTTACTGGACTGACTGTCACCGACTGTCATGTTTCATGAATGACATGCATTCGGTTCCTCTACTTTATTAGCTAGCTATCTAAACAGGGGTGGAGCCAAGGGTTGGCCAAATGGATAGTACCTAAAACCCTGTCTACATAAAACGTACTGCCTTGTTCATGGCTTTTGTTTGTTTGTGTCTGTGATGCTGAGTTCTTGGTTAATAATGGTCAGCAAGTCAGTCCCCTTAGTGGAGCATGTACACCATATACTTGCATATATGTACATCTTAATGGTACTTTATTGGTTAATGAAAATCAATAAGTAGGTTAATCAATAACTAGAGATAGAAATAAGGACTTATATCATTTTGGTTTGTATTAAGGAGTTTATAATCCTTATCCAATACTTAATGATGTCTCTATTAATCGTTACAGAATCATAGAAATGATAACTACATTTACGGTATTTAGCTGACGCTCTTATCCAGAGCGACTTACAAGGTTAATCATATTACATGTAGGTCCAGTGTAGTGTTAGGAGTCTTGCCCACGGACTCTTATTGCTGTAGCACAGCATAGTCACTCAGCCCAAGATTCGAACCCCAGTATCCCACATGTGGTGGTGGCTGCTTGGCGGGTAGTGGTGTTATCCGCTGAGCTACACCAACCACAACCACATAACTGTGTTGACTAGGAAATTTCTAAATAAATAGGTTTACTTAAAACATCATAAGTGCCTGAAAGTTGCATATCAGACTCATAGTATTTACCATAAGGCTTACACACACACACACGTACACACACACACGCACACACACACACACACACACTCAAACACTCATTATCAAAATATAGCTGCACCCAGAAGGAACCAAACGGCAGGAATGAAACTTGGTGGGTAGGTTTGACACTTAACAGCCTTATCTCTGTACCTGACTGACTCAACAGCTACGATTACAGACATCCGGCGAGCAGCGATGCCTCCATGAGTCACCCTGTTAGTGCAGCACCATTGGCAGACGGCTGCACCACGCAGGACTACATGCACGCAGACCGTTACAGCGACTGTCCTTAGCACCACGTCAACGTCATCAAAGACTGCAGTGGTGTCGTGCCAGACTGTCATGAAGTGACTCAGAATGGCAGCGGGACATCTTCAGTAATGTAATCCCGCTTTAGTCTTGGTGGAGATGACCAACGAATTCGTGTGTGGAGGCACCGTGTTCAGCACCAAGATGGACAGCTTGTTGTCACAAGCCTGGTGTCACTCCATATCCACCTCTCTACAACTCCATACCAAGACTTTACTGTATATACTGTAAAAACTCCTGAACACCCTGGACACGTTACTGTATATCCTGTATATCTGCACTCCATGACACTCTGGACACGTTACTGTATATCCTGTATATCTGCACTCCTGGACACTTTACTGTATATACTGTGCATTTAAACTCCAGGACACTCCGGACACTCTACTGTATATCCTGTATATCTGCACTCCTGGACACTCTGGACACTTTAGTATATATACTGTACATTTAAACTCCTGGACCTCTACAACTCCATACCAAGACATCTGGGATGTTGGGTTAGCACACGCTTGACCCAACACCAATGCTACACTACTTCTGTATGTGTAGCTCGATAAATATTAATCATATCAGTCTAAATGTATCATCATTTATTCTTGTTGGTAGCCTGTATCTTCCTTCCCAACAAACCTGCAATCCCACACCTCCTTCTGGGTGCAGATATTGTTTTGATGAAGAGTGTATATGTATGTACATGAACACTCACCGTGCTGAAGGCCCAGCAGGAGCCACATTCACCCTGGTTCTTAACCTCCGTAACATAACCCTGTTCTGTCCACTCCACAGTGTGTGGCACAGTGGCGCCTTCTGCCTGTCGGAGGAGTGCAGGTGTACTGCGGCTCCTGGTCCTGTTGGAGGATTTCAGGCAGCGTGCAAACTTGGCCTGGTACTCCTGGTTGTCCTGTTGGAGGAAGAGATGGTGGAGGATTATAAATGACGTATTAATTGTTAATACAATTTTAGCGGTTGAATTTCTGATGAACCCTGTATATACACAACACCAATAAAAGAGTGCAGAGCTCCTCCTTCCTTTCTTCACCTTACATAACCATCCATACTGAAAAAGCTCCTCTGATCATCCACCACAACGCTGTCACCATGCCGTTGTCTGGTGGCTATACACCCCTGTCACCCACATAAAATGAGCCCCCTGTGACTGAAACATGCCCAGTAGAGAACTCCTCCACCAGCCCCAATAACAGCTGTGATTGGATTTGGCATGGTGGTGGACTTTCGCAAGGCCAGACTACTTACACAGCCAGTCTCTTTTGAGGGGGTGGAAGTACACAGGGTTAAAAACTACAAGCTGAACTCTGTGGTTAAGGTGGCTGAGAGGAAGACACTGCACACACTGCTGTCCATTATGGATGATGATGGGCACCGACTGCACACCATCATCATGGACAGAAGGAGCAAGTTCAGTGGCAGGTTACTGTCGCAGAGCTGCTCCACAGACAGACTCAGGAGATCCTTTGTCTCGAGAGCCATCAGGCTCTTCAACTCTTCCCAGCAGGGTCGAAAGAGGGCAGAGGACTGCTGAGGAGTAAACTCTCTTTTCAATCATAGGCTTATTTATGCACTATTACACTTTACTGTATATCCTGTACATCTGCACTCCTGGACACTCTCAGACACTTTACTGTATATACTGTATGTCTGCACTCCTGGACACTCTGGACACTCTACTGTATATCCTGTACATCTGCACTCCTGGACACTCTTGACACTTAACTGTATATACTGCATGTCTAACCTCCTGGACACTCTGGACACTCTACTGTATATACTGTATGTCTGCACTCCTGGACACGCTAGACACTTAACTGTATATACTGTATGTCTAACCTCCTGGACACTCTACTGTATATACTGTATGTCTGCACTCCTGGACACTCTGGACACTTTACTCTATATAATGTTCATCTAAACTCCTGGACACTCTGGACACTCTACTGTATATCCTGTATATCTGCACTTCTGGACACTCTGGACACTTTACTGTATATACTGTACATTTAAACTCCTGGACACTCTGGACACTCTACTGTAAATACTGTACATTTAAACCCCTGGACACTTTGGACATGTTACTGTATATACTGTACATCCAATCTGCTGTTCACTCCACTTTACTTAAATTAATATGCACGTGTTTATTATGTTAATTCAGTCGTTATCTGCTGGTATCTGCTCCCCTTGCACATTCATGCACATTTATTTACTACTATTGTGCTGACTTTTCTACGGGTCTACAGTTATCTGGATTTCTTGTATATATTCCTTGCCTCCTTGTGGAGTGAGATATATTTATATTTTTCCATAGTGAACTGTACTATATATAGTTTATAGTTAATAGTTAATAATACTGCTGAGCCGGTACATACCCATTTAGGTTTTCATATTGCACAATGCTGTTTTTTTTTGTTTTGTATTTGTTTTACTGTTTTACTGTGTTGTATTGTGTAACTGTTACTAGCTGCTAAATTACCTTCTGGATCAATAAAGCCAGAGATATTTTTGTCTAGTGAGGCAAAATCAATTAAATCAATTAAATCAATCAATTAAACCAAATACATGAATATGTTGTGACAAATTGTGATGAAAATAAAGAAACAAGGTCTGTCTTGTTGGCCTTGATAAGCTTTTACCCATCAGACAGTTCAGCTGTAGTAATGATATGAATGTTTTCTAACTATATGTCTTTCTTCGACATATAGAGCGGCTGCAGCTGCTCACTACAAGCTAACCCCAACAGCAGGAAAACACAGGACACAAGATCTCACCATGTCTGCAAAGTGGTTCATGCCAAGTCTGTAGCTCTTGAGGCCCTGGTCAGCCAACAAGTTGTGCTCCAGAACCAGCTTACGATTGTCCAGCCAGATCATCTTACGCCGAGACTCATCTTCCCCTGAAACGTAACTCTTACCTGAGAGAGAAAGACATTTTATGCATTCACATTGAATATCACATCACAGCTAATTTACAGTCAGTGTGATAACTATACTTCAGCCTATTTCTGCATATGTGCCACAATTGTTGTCAGTTATTAATGACAATTGTGGCAAATATGCAGAAATAGGCGGAAGGATAGTAATTACACTATAGTTATAGCATAGTTATTACACTACAGTTATAGTGTAGTTATTACACTACAGTTATAGTATAGCTATTACACTGCAGTTATAGTAAAGCTGTTACACTACAGTTATAGTATAGCTGTTACACTACTGTTATAGTATAGCTATTACACTACAGTTATAGTATAGCTGTTACACTACAGTTATAGTATAGCTATTACACTACAGTAATAGTATAGCTATTACACTACAGTAATAGTATAGTATTACACTACAGTTACAGTATAGCTATTACACTACAGTAATAGTATAGCTATTACACTACAGTAATAGTATAGTTATTACACTACAGTTATAGTATAGCTATTACACTACAGTTATAGTATAGCTATTACACTGCAGTTATAGTAAAGCTGTTACACTACAGTTATAGTATAGCTGTTACACTACAGTTATAGTTTAGCTATTACACTACAGTTATAGTATAGCTATTACACTACAGTTACAGTATAGCTATTACACTACAGTAATAGTATAGCTATTACACTACAGTAATAGTATAGTTATTACACTACAGTTACAGTATAGCTATTACACTACAGTAATAGTATAGCTATTACACTACAGTAATAGTATAGTTATTACACTACAGTTATAGTATAGCTATTACACTACAGTAATAGTATAGCTATTACACTACAGTTATAGTATAGCTATTACACTACAGTTATAGTATAGCTATTACACTACAGTTATAGTATAGCTATTACACTACAGTTATAGTAAAGCTGTTACACTACAGTTATAGTATAGCTATTACACTACAGTTATAGTATAGCTATTACACTACAGTAATAGTATAGTTATTACACTACAGTTATAGTATAGCTATTGCACTACAGTTATAGTATAGCTATTGCACTACAGTTATAGTATAGTTATTACACTACAGTTATAGTATATTTATTACATTACAGTTATAGTATAGCTATTACACTACAGTTATAGTAAAGCTGTTACACTACAGTTATAGTATAGCTATTACACTACAGTTATAGTAGTTATCACACTACAGTTATAGTATAGCTATTACACTACAGTTATAGTATAGCTATTACACTACAGTTATAGTATAGCAATTACACTACAGTTATGGTATAGCTATTACACTACAGTTATAGTATAGCTATTACACTACAGTTATAGTATAGCTATTACACTGCAGTTATAGTATAGCTATTACACTACAGTTATAGTATAGTTATTACACTATAGTTAGAGTATTGGCATTACATTAGAGCTATAGTATATCTATTACACTACACTTATAGTATAGCTATTACACTACACTTATAGTATAGTTATTACACTACACTTATAGTATAGCTATTACACTACAGTTATAGTATAGTTATTACACTACAGTTATAGTATAGTTATTACACTATAGTTAGAGTATAGCTATTGCACTAGAGCTATAGTATATCTATTACACTACAGTTATAGTATATTTATTACACTACAGTTATAGTATAGCAATTACATTGCAGTTATAGTATAGTTATTACACACAGTTATAGTATAGCAATTACACTACAGTTATAGTATAGCTATTACACTACAGTTATAGTATAGTTATTACACTACAGTTATAGTATAGCTATTACATTACAGTTATAGTATAGTTATTACACACAGTTATAGTATAGTTATTACACACAGTTATAGTATAGCAATTACACTACAGTTATGGTATAGTTATTACACTACAATTATAGTATAGTTATTACACTATAATTAGAGTGTAGCTATTACACTACAGCTGTAGTATAGCTTTTACACTATAGTTTTAGTATAGCTATTACACTACAGTTATAGTATAGCTATTACATTGCAGTTATAGTAGTTATTACACACAGTTATAGTATAGTTATTACACTAGTTAGAGTATAGCTATTACACTACAGCTATAGTATATCTGTTACACTATAGTTATAGTATGGCTATTACACTACAGCTATAGTATATCTATTACACTATAGTTATAGTATAGCTATTACACTACAGTTATAGAATAGTTATTACACTATAGTTATTACATTGTTAGTTGTTGTCACACATTTCGTTTTAATGATCATCTCATTTATTGATAAAATAAAAAAAGCTTGTCCTTGTCAATCCTCACCTCATTGCGGTGTGCGGGTGCTTGTGGCTTAAAGCCCCACAAACACTGGCATGGTGACAGCATTGTGGTGGATTATCAGAGGAGCTTTATCAGTGTAGATGGTTAATTTAAGGTGGAGAAATACAGAAAGAGCTCTGCACTCTGCACTGTTGTGTTTACACTTGGTTCATCTGGACTTCAGTAGCTCTGTTCCATGGCCCCCCATGGAAAACTGACCTCTTGGCGACCCGGTCTGCTCACCGCTGTGGTCTGCAGTACTTGCTCAATGGAGGCTTGATATGACCTTACATGTGGAGGTCATGTTGGAAAACCTTCCTGTCTGGATACAGTATCCTAATTCTGCCAGGAACAGCGGGCCACCATTCCTCCACTTTGATGTGAACCACAGATCTCCAGTTATACGAAGCGTTTGGTTGCAGTTGTTGCCGCTTAAGCAGCCATTTATAAGTTATTTTTCAAGTGGGTGATACGGGTGATGATTAACCTTTACCCCTCAATAAATGGAATGATCATTTAACAGTGATGTTTTGTGCCTTTTGCTCTCCCCGTCTGCATCTCTTACATTAAGCTTGATCACATTAAAAAAGATTATGATTTGCATACGTAGTTACAGCATCTTTGGCAAGCTGTAAATCTTTTGGAATGCTGATGCAAAGACCCCAAATTGTCCAAAAAGTTATGATGCCCCTGTCTATCTTCTGATTTTCTGGTACAGAATTTGTTATAAAGAAGTCAATAGAATCTAGATTTCTCACCAAACTTCAGCTTCCAGGCGTGGAACTCCAGATCCTCCAAAGAGACACTGGCTGCTCCAGCCACAACCACAAGAGCGGCGACAGCGAGCAAAACCCTCATTCTGGAGAGAGTAAATTTAGAATTTAGAATGTAACATTTTTAATTAAAAGTTTTGAATTTAGAATGTACAATTTTGAATTAAAAATTTTTACATTAATTCTACCCAATAACTATCTTCTCCTCCGGACATCCTTCTACCGAATAACTACCTTCTCCTCCAGACGCCCTTCTACCGAATAACTACCTTCTCCTCCGGACGTCCTTCTACACAATAACTTCCTTCTCCTCCGGATGTCCTTCTACCCAATAACTACCTTCTCCTCCAGATGTCCTTCTACCCAATAACTACCTTCTCCTCCGGATGTCCTTCTACCGAATAACTACCTTCTCCTCCGGACGTCCTTCTACACAATAACTTCCTTCTCCTCCGGATGTCCTTCTACCCAGTAACTACCTTTCTACCCAATAACTACCCATTCTCCTCTCCTCCGGATGTCCTTCTACCCAATAACTACCTTCTCCTCAGGACGTCCTTCTAACCAAACCTCCGGACATACCTTCACCTCCGGACGTCCTTCTACCCAATAACTACCTTCTCCTCCGGATGTCCTTCTACCCAATAACTACCTTCTCCTCCGGACATCCTTCTACCCAATAACTACCTTCTCCTCCGGACATCCTTCTACCCAATAACTACCTTCTCCTCCGGACGTCCTTCTACCCAATAACTACCTTCTCCTCCGGACGTCCTTCTACCCAATAACTACCTTCTCCTCCGGACGTCCTTCTACCCAATAACTACCTTCTCCTCCGGACATCCTTCTACCCAATAACTACCTTCTCCTCTAGATGTCCTTCTACCCAATAACCACCTTGTTGGGAAACGGTAGATAACCCTTTTATACATGTGTAATTATATAAAAAAGTGACTATGAAGATCCAGTTTAATTACATGAGTAAAAACTGGTATTAATATACATGTCTATTCATATATACACTGTACTGCTGTAGCCCACCTGTGACAGGGGATACATCATTAGCAATTACACTGTTATAACAAAGATTGTTAAGATGTAACTACATAGTTATTACACATATTTGATAGAAAATGGGACCCAGATGAATAACACTGGTCTTTTAAGTGTTATAAATGAAAGCTGGCTGAATTGTAAGAACTCTAATTCAGGATTAACTCAGAGACTTTCATTACGACTTTTAATTCTTTTTAATTTACAGTTCAAATTTCAGCACTTACCTGATTGTGATCTAGAACCGTCAAGCTATCTGTGTGTGGCTGTGTGTGTTTAAATAGTCTTGTGAGTCAGATTGTCTGATTAGTGATATCAGGGTGGGCAGTATCTTTGGTGCTGAAATCCGCATGTCAGCAATTTGCTGTCAACATGGTTCTGCAGATCTGAGTACATAATGTGTTTGTTGCTGAATTCAGCAAAATAAAATATATGATGTGATGTAAGAGCGTGCATTCACTGCTAGAAAAACCTTTGAGGTCCAAACGCAGCAAGTCTTTACCAGCAGATCAGCATACAGTCCACTTTAACCTGCATGTAGATCATGTTTAAGATCCATTACAGATTTTTAGTCTGGAGGTGATGGCAGCCCTTTCAGAACATTTGTTTACTGTCCATGCGATCTTGACTTGATTTGTGGATAATTAGTAGAAGCCATTCTTCCCTCCATCCCTCTATATGATCCATTTCTAAGCCTAACACTTGATAAGGTGTTCTTATTATGAAATGTTGTTCTTTGGTGTTTTTGGTGACTGTAACCAAATACTCATTTCCCAAATAAAAAAACACCCAAGAATGTCTAAGACCAAAGCACAGGACTGTTCTGGACCAACAATGAAAACCTATATTGCAGGAGGTTGGGTTCCCCCTTTGAGATTGGTTCCTCTTGAGGTTTCTTCCTTACTCAAGGGAGTCCTCGCCACTGTAGCCTCTGGCTTGCTCAGGGGAGCTTGGACCTGGCGCCCCCCTCCAAAATCCCTATATCTATACATTAACTCAGTGTTTTTCTTTTTATAGTAAACTGATTTTCTGTGAAGCTGCTTTGAGACAACGTTGGTTGTAAAAAGCGCTATACAAATAAATATTGATCGACTGACTGATTGATTGATTGATTGATTGATTGATTGAGTTTATCGGTTCATGAAACATGTTCCTCTTTTAGCTACAGTGTTTTATGTTCCAGCTGTGCCATAACTGGCGCTACAGTTCTATGTTTTTCCTATTTGCTGATCGATCTGGACGGTTGTTATACAGTATGATAAACTCCATCTACTAAAAACCCACACCGAACAAAATCATGAATTTAGTGATGGGACATTTAAATGAGGTTGTTGATGAGAATTTGCTGACTCAGTGATGTTATCAGCTTCTGGTAGAGTTTATCATACAGCATCCTTATCTGAAGATGTAAATGTTTCAACAACCTTTATGGTCATAGGCTCTGTACATATATACAGCTCTGAAAAAAAATAAGAGACCACTGCAGTTTTTGCTTAAATCAGCATCTCTGCATCTACAGGAGCCGTTCTGAAGAGAAATCCTTCAAAAGAGCTGAAGAAAAAGGTTCTTAGTGAGGTAAGGTTGGGTTCAAGCTTTACTGGCAGATACAGTGAGCGTCTGGTTCATAAGAACAAGGTCAAGCAGCAAACACACAGGACAACACAGCTACAGACTGGCAGAGGGCCAAACCCACTCTCTACTGACCGTGATGAGCGCCACCTCATGTCTCCTAAACACCAGAAGATGACCTCAACTGACCTACAGAAAGGCGAGTGGTGGCTGGGGTGAAATGCACAGCGAGCATGGTTCAAAAAACAGGCCTCTGGAGGCGTCATTAATGATTCACCAAATAAACAGATCTAATACTATATCTGATCTGGAATTTGGGAGACTAGAGAAACTGATTTTATACACACACACACACACACACACACACACAAACATAAACACACACAAACATAAACACACACACATATTTATATTATGGCAATCCAAACAAAAATATTTAATGAACTTTGATATATATGGAATGAACATTGACATATATACAAGGAACTTTGATTCATACTTAATGGATCAGTTCTAAGTTAATAGTTATTGGAAATAAATGAAGATGAATACATTAAACATACATACAAGAGTTATATACAGCAGAAGAGTAACTCCTAAATTAAAGTAATATTTATTTTTAGCAACTATTAACTTAGTTCTGACCTTGTAAATATGAGTGCATTTCATAAACAAAAAAATAAAAAAATAAAAATAAATTGTGCACAGCACATACACATTATACACAAACAAAAATTTAATTAACTTTATAAATCAGTATTCATTTTATACACATTAATACATTTATCAAACTTCACTATATATCGAAGTTCACTGTGTAGGTGTGTGTGTGTGTGTATACACGATATAAAATATGAGGGTTGTGGTTGTCATGTAAATCTTGAGATAAGGATGCTCACTGATAAACTTCTAGTCAGCAGAAGCTGTTAACATCGTTCTGCTGTCTCTTGACATTTTAAACCTTTCTTTTAGCACTAACTGAAGATCGGTGACCTCTCACAGTCTGACCACATCTGAACACTTCATAAATGTGTCTCAACAGTGAGTCCATGCCTTCGTCTCTCTGTGTGGCTTCTTAGCAGATGATGTTATCTTATTCACAGCTCAGCTGTTCCTGTAGCACTCCATTTATCTTCATAAGACATTACACCCACTTATAATGTACATATTCACCTTTTAATTCTATACACATTCCTTTAAAATCAGCTATTTAAAATAAACACTGCAGATAAATATATGAATTCTAATGTGAGGCTTGTTGCACACTTTTGCACTTCACTGTTGAACCCCACACTGTACCATACTTTAAATAACGCATATTTCTGTATTGTAAATTTATGGATATTGTGTTTATATATTTTGATTACCTTACATTTGTACTTTTTTAGCTTTAAAAAATGCCTCTGTATGTTTTTAGATTTCTTATGAGTTTCAATATTTTAGATAACCAATTACAATAACATGTGAGCAAATAACTGCTAGTTGTACTGTGCATGACTATGTATGTGACAAATAAACTTGATTTGATATTGTACACGTTTGAACTAATTAGTAGAAAGTGTTTAAAATATTGAAAAGTATCATGTAAATAGACCAGGTAACACTTTACAGAGCAGTTTCATAGTTAATATTTAACTATTGAGAAAATAAGTTGGAGCTAATGAATAGTGCATTAACACTGAAGCAGCTACAATTAAGTATCAGGTAATACTCAGTAAGTCCTCACTCAGTAGGTAACAGTGAACTAACGCAGAGGGTGGTTCACTATTAACTGAACAATAACTACAGCATCTCAATGAGAATGATTTAGTTACTATGGGTAGGCCACTCCAAAGTCTTCACTTTATTCAGCTATTCAGAGGTGGACTTGCAGGTGTGTTTTGGGTCATTGTCCTGCTGCAGAACCCATGTTCGTTTCAGCTCGAGGTCACGAACAGATAGCCAGAGATCTTGCAGGATGTTTTGGTAGACAGCAGAATTCATGGTTCCATTTATTACAGCATGTCTCAGACCATCACACTACCACCCCCATATTTTACTGTAGGTACGATGTTCCTTTTCAGAAATGCGGTGTAACTTTACGCCAGATGTAATGGGACACACAGCTTCCAAGAAGTTAAACTTTTGTTTCGTCATTCCACAGAGTATTTCCTCCTGGAGAGGTTCACCATTGTTCCGTGTTTTCCTCATTTGTGGATAATCGCTCTCACTGTGGTTTGCTGGAGTCCCAAAACTTCAGAAATGGCTTTATAACCTTTTCCAGACTGATAAATCACAATTACGTCATCATTTGTTCCTGAATTTCTTTGGATCTTGGCATGATGTCTATCTTTTGAGTATCTTTTGGTCTACTTCGCTTTGTCAGGCAGGTCCTGTTTAAGTGATTTTTGATTGAGAACAGGTGTGGCAGTAATCAGGCCTGGGTGTGGCTAGAGAAATTGAACTCAGGTGAGGTAAACGACAGTTATGTTTTAAATGGTGGGCGAACACTTTTTCACACAGGGGCATGTAGGTTTGGATTTTTTTCTCCCTTATTAATAAAAACCTTTATTTAAAAACTGGATTTTGTGTTTACTTGTGTTGTCCTTGACTAATATGTACATTTCTTTGATGATCTGAAACATTTAAAGGTGAAAAACATGCCAAAAAATAAGAAATCATGAAGGTGCAAACACTATTTTACACCACTGTAAATACCTGCGGGGTGTGAGTAAAGGGATCCGTAGATTGGGAAGAGGTGGTAAAGTGCAGGCATGTCTGATTAAAACCAAATAAATAAACCAGTGGAAGAAAGTGCAAGGAGAGGAAAAAGCAAGTTGACAATATAGCAGCTTATAGGGAGGCAGATCATTCACAAAGTCTCGAAGCACCTGTATTCATTTATTTATTTATTCATTTGTTTATTTATTTATTTGTTTGTTTGTTTATTTGTTTGTTTAGATATTGTAAATCCACAGGACACAAAAACTTTTATTACAGATTTTTTCACAGTAAACAAATCACCTCATTGTATCTATTATATATATATAATATATTTTATTATATCTATTATATCTATTAAATCTATCATCATAATATCACTGGGACCTGCATCCTGTCATGTGCAAAGAAGTTGGCACAATGCATGCTGAGCCACAGTACCAAGAGTTTTTAATACACTGAACAGATGCACACTGCACATTGAAACAACAAAGATCGGTACAGCGGGACATGGGGACAAAATCAGGTCATTCACAAGTAGAAAGAGCGAGGGTTGAAAACTGGGGAAGCGGTAAGAGAAGGGCAGACAAAACAAGAGGGGAGAGCTAAGCCGGAAATCAGTGTTCAAGAGCCAGAGATCAGATGACAGAAGAAAAGCTGATAAGGGATGAGCGAGAAGTCGAGGTCGAAGAGAAAGAGGTCATCAACAAAGAGACTGAATAGCAGACTGAAACGCTTAGAGATGCTATAGAAATTGGCAAAACTTTGCGATGTGGGAGAGTGTGTGTGTGGGGGAGCTTATATACACCTATACCAGCTGGCCGCAATCAGTAGACTGGTAAGCCAGACCGAGAACCATAGGCATGTGGGCATGTGCGTGTGACGTCATCGGACTGTGCACTTTGGGAACTGGAGTCTGGAGGAACGGAGGCAGGCCGGCCCCCAGACATGACACACCCCAATCCGTGCCTAAGATCTTTTCAAAGTACCTTGCTGACTGGCAGACTTTAATCAAACACTTAATTAAATACCAATAGGTGCATTGGTTTAAAAAGAACATTTAAAGTACATTTGATTCTTTTCAAATAAAAATAAAAACTCGAACATAATTTACCAATAGCTGCTTTCTGCTTCTCCTAGTGTATCATATACTGCGACATGGCTCTGGCAGAACTAATTGTACAATAGTAGTAAAATGATAAGCTGAAATAAGTGAGCACTCACAGAGTGAATCCATATTTGTGTTCATGCAGAAAGTTTATTTTTTTATTCATTTTTTCTTTTTACAATATCAAGACAGAGTTAGAAATGATATGAGGGTAAAGGTTGGAAAAGAAAGGTGAAAAAAGCAACTACAGCAGGAGTGCTGTAAATCTGTCACATGCTGGTAATGAAGGCTGATGTAGTCGCTTCTCAAACGTACGATACTCATGATATTATCCCATCTGTGGAAACACATAACAAATAGTGATACCACAATACCTACATTTAGAGCTTAGAGTTATACACTCCACCTAATGAGAAACTGTAGAACAGACTCAGTCTATACCACAATACCTACATTTAGAGCTTATAGTTATACACTCCACCTAATGAGAAACTGTAGAACAGACTCAGTCTATACCACAATATCTACATTTAGAGCTTAGAGTTATACACTCCACCTAATGAGAAACTGTAGAACAGACTCAGTCTATACCACAATACCTACATTTAGAGCTAAGAGTTATACACTCGACCTAATGAGAAACTGTAGAACAGACTCAGTCTATACCACAATACCTACATTTAGAGCTTAGAGTTATACACTCCACCTAATGAGAAACTGTAGAACAGACTCAGTCTATACCACAATACCTACATTTAGAGCTTAGAGTTATACACTCGACCTAATGAGAAACTGTAGAACAGACTCAGTCTATACCACAATACCTACATTTAGAGCTTAGAGCTATACACTCGACCTAATGAGAAACTGTAGAACAGACTCAGTCTATACCACAATACCTACATTTAGAGTTTAGAGCTATACACTCAACCTAATGAGAAACTGTAGAACAGACTCAGTCTATACCACAATACCTACATTTAGAGCTTAGAGCTATACACTCGACCTAATGAGAAACTGTAGAACAGACTCAGTCTATACCACAATACCTACATTTAGAGTTTAGAGCTATACACTCAACCTAATGAGAAACTGTAGAACAGACTCAGTCTATACCACAATACCTACATTTAGAGCTTAGAGCTATACACTCGACCTAATGAGAAACTGTAGAACAGACTCAGTCTATACCACAATACCTACATTTAGAGTTTAGAGCTATACACTCAACCTAATGAGAAACTGTAGAACAGACTCAGTCTATACCACAATACCTACATTTAGAGCTTAGAGTTATACACTCAGATTCAACCCAAAGAGCGATAGGGTAGTGGATGAACTGACCAGCTCTCTGTGGAAGGAGGCCAGAACCTGTGTAATGGAGTTATACCTTTAAACCACAGGGTAGACAGCGCTGGTGGAAATACCACACTGGTTCTTGTTCTTCATGGACAACCTAAAGTAGCCATCCTCACCCCACTTAGCACCGTAACTGCAACATAAAGGAGAAGGATTTCTGGAGCAGTCGTGTTCACTTGGATGCATCTCATTTCTAGCATGAGGATTACCCTCTGAAACTACAGGTTTGCAGTAGGAGTCTGAGGGGTGAGACCACATTACTCCTCCCAGGTTCTGCTTTTAATACTTTCTTCATTTGTCAATAGCCTGACCCTTTTTTTACCTGTTCTTGATCACCCAGTAGCCTTCAATGTTGTAACCCACAAGAAGGACAGCGTGATCAAGGGCAGTGCTGCTGCAGAATGGATCATCATACACTCCTACAACCAATCAGAGTTTAAACTGTCAGTCAAGATGCTCAGATATCATTTTTAATTAATCAGACATGTTAACTTTAATATAGCAATGCTTTCTATGTGCACTCAGCATTAAAAATAGTTCCACCCCTGGAAGGAACCAATCTACAGTATTGAAACTTCTCAAAGAAGAGTTTGAAAGCAATACGAGCAGTGGGAAGAGTTGGAGATGGGTCACATTGGTGGGCGGTAGGAAGCGGGATGGTCTTATCGATGTATTGTCGAGCATACTGGTCGTCCAGATACTAGCATAGCATGTTGTTGGTGGCAGTAGATAGAAGGCGGCAAACACTAGTGACATGAAGGATCTAGGAGATCTAGATAAACTACCAACCTAATCCTGGATTTGGTAATCTAATAACCTAATCTCATTTATGTTGCCTCAGGTTTGTCACTACTGGGTGTGTGGGCGACAACTTGGGTTGTCACCTGTGGGCGTGCACCAATCTGTGAATGGGAACGTAGGCAAGGACTTCTGAGAAGAAAATGCAATAGCCAAAACCAACACTATATATGGATGTATATAAGAAAACCTAACTGCTTGCATTCATGGCTTGCTTTATTAGTCAGTTAGCATGCTGGCTAACCTACCTAGCTATTGAGTGATCTAACTCTGGTGAGTTATAACATATTACAAAAATGACATTGGTTACTTTCACATCATTTTTCTTCAGATGTATATGTACAAAGAAGCATCATATAAACTGGGGAAAGAGGAAACAGCGGTCATGAGCTTCTCCTCCATCTTCATCAACACACTGCTGAGCTGGAACCAAATGCTGGTAGGAACAGTACCTGGACGGACTCTTATTACTTCTCTTTCCGGGATGAACTATTTAAAATGTTCACTTGCCAACAGTATTATGTGTGCCATTGGCCCATGTCATCCGTGTGAAGACATGCCTTGCATTTCATTGGTTAACCAGGAACATGTGACATTGTGACTTACTGGCTAATCACAAATCAGCCCTATGCTAGTCAATTAGTAGGCTCCCGTCTGACTCTCCAATGTCATCCATTCCACCCAATTAGGTGAGTAAAGCATCATGTGTGTGTTATAGAGGTTAGGATATGATTTTATTTAGTTGTACTATCTTATGATGTCCTCCTTTTGGGTTTTTGAGTGGCCACCCTATAGGGATCTTGGAGTAATCTGTTGGAGCTGATGGTTTAGAACAGGGGTCACCAACGCGGTGCCCGCGGGCACCAGGTCGCCCGTAAGGACCAGATGAGTCGCCCGCTGGCCTGTTCTAAAAATAGCTCAAATAGCAGCGCTTACCAGTGAGCTGCCTCTATTTTTTAAATTTTATTTATTTATTTAGCTATTCTTGTTTATATCACACTTACATGTAACTTACAAATGACAATATATATATAAACACTTAAAATGTAAAGTGTTTTTTGTGTTTAATATAAATGAACTCTGACCTAGTATAGTTCAAAGGTCAGTATTGTGCGCATGACCAAAACGTAGCGTTTGTTGCGCTCTTACAAACAAGCTAACGTTAGCGGGCGCAGCGAATATGAGGAGAAGAGTTACCCCAAAAAATGTCAGAAAAAAGAAAGAAAACATATCATTTTCACGACGAATGGGAGGTAGAGTTTTTTTTTACCAATGTGAAAGGATCCTGCGTGTGTTTCATTTGCGGGGCAACTGTGGCAATAGCAAAGCGGCACAATGTGGAGAGACATTTCACTACGTGTCACACAAGCTACCATGCTAACTACCCACCGGGCAGCGCACTGCGAGCAGAAAAAACTGGTTAAAAACTCCCAAAAAGCAACCGAAGCCTCGTTTAGAGCTACGCAATTCTTGATGAAGAAAAAGAAGAGAAATCATGTGAGAAATCATTAAGATGATCAGTGTTTCCACAAAGATAAATATCATTAATTATTAATAATAACATAGAGTTAAAGGTAAATTGAGCAAATTGGCCATTTCTGGCAATTTATTTAAGTGTGTATCAAACTGGTAGCCCTTCGCATTAATCAGTACCCAAGAAGTAGCTCTTGGTTTCAAAAAGGTTGGTGACCCCTGGTTTAGAATGTCGCATAGTTCATCTGCTTCAACTTGAGAAAATCCCAACTTAATTTGTCACTCTGTCACATGTTGCTTGTCGCTAAATCATGGCTACATGACTTCCATAAGACATGACTGGTTACTCTGTCACCACAGTGAGGCAGGGAGAACAGCAGAAAGACCAGTGAGGCATGACCGCTTTCTCTTTGGCAGCTTCTGAGGGGTCATCATTGGTTAAGTGCGGATGCCAGTGCAGTTCACAAATGGTAATGAGTAAAGCTGAGCTGGTTATGGAGGGTTACCTGATTCATACAGCTGGAATGTGTAACGGCTGGTGTCTATGGCTACAGAAACAGGTCCAATCTTGGCGACGGCGTACTGCAAGAAGCCATCGCTTCCACTGGGCAGAATCCTGAAGTCCTTGCAGGTAGCTTTAATTTTATTTGAATCAGCCCGGCACTTTTTCGCCTGTGGAGAAACAGGAACAGTGAGGATACGCTGCAGGAAGGCTAGCAACCTGGTTTAAAGGATCAAGAGTCAAACACGTATCGAAAAACTTAGGCCTGGCTGATGACTGAGCTTAGCAGCTCACCTATTTAATATGATGGATTATCTATATAGCCACAGGTGGCAGCGTGATATACTGTCTCTACTATATTGTGAGGGAGATTTAGCTTCCAGTGTTCAACATCACTCAGCCTATACAGGTGTGGGCATTCCCAGGTCATCCCCTGAGCTGACACCCCTTCATAATCAGTTCACATGCTGCTACCCCATGCCTTCTGGTGTGTCAGTGCACATTGCTGGCTTGTGCACAATGCTCTATTCAAACGTCTGTCTTCAAAAAGCTAATTTTCTGAGAAATGGTATCAGTTAATCTAACCACAACATGCACGAGAGACTAATCAACTTACTCTTTCATCTCCTTCACTCACTACCCTTACGCAGCAAAAATATATTTTCCTACCTATTAACTATCAATATATTTAATTATTTAGTGTTAATTGATTTACTGATTAATTGAAAATATTTAACAAATATTCCTCCTGACTATAAAACAGGAAACTGATTATTAATTAAATTAATTAAAAAACAGATTTAGATTTTGAAAAAGTACTGAAAATATACAGACTAATATGTTATGTTATATAGTGATAAATATATTACAATATATTGTATAATACATAAGGAATTGCCACTTTTCATATATTGTATGTATGGTAGTATAATATATATTTACTATATATATTGTAATATATTTCATTTTGTATGTAATAGACATCATATGTATTTCTCCATATGTGTTTATATATATGAGAATATTTTCATACATACATGTGGCAATATATGTATATATTCTCACATATATAAAACTATATATTATCAATATATGAAAAGCGGCAATTCCTTATGTATAATACAATATATTGTAATATATTTATCACTATATAAATGTATGCTAAATATATGCACTTGTTTTCCATATATGACATTATATTATTTAATATATTGCACTATATTTTCCAATACATTGCCATATATTATCGTTTCATAAGGGTAAGCCCTTTAGACTCACCTTTTTCTCATAAGGATAGGACTCCTCTGTCTGCAGGCCATTATACATCACATACAGAAAGGCATTTTCTGCCCGTCCGCCACTACAGCCGTTGTTTCCAGTAGTGAAAGCGCAGTCAACCAGCTGCTGCTCACTGAGGGACACCAGTTGATTCGTTTTCTGGAACATCTGACACTCTAGCGCCCCCACCTGAGGGAAAATACGAGAAAGAGGAAGTTAGTTTGGTTTGATTTCTTCCACAAATATAGTCTATAGTATGCTGGGTATTTCTGGGTAGGCATTCTACACACAGACGTATGTACAGCAACGACACTGCTGTGTCTGATGCACCCGTACCAGCCCCACACACTACCCTGTCAGTGTCACTGCTGGTTGGTAACTGACCAATTGGAGTAACTGGAGTGGGAAAAATAACTGGACTATAAGCGATCAACTGTGCATCATCAGAGCCGCAGCTAACCAATAATATGCAACTGAGGCATGGTAAGGTAGCCCAGTGGGTAGCGCTGTCCCCTTACAGCAAGAAGGGCTTGAGTTCGTTTCTCGGCTGGAGTCCTATCTGTGCTGAGTGTGCATGTTCTCACTGGCTGCTCCAGTGTCATCCCCCAGCCTAAAGACATTTGGACAGTGCCCTAGGTGTGCGTGCATCTACGCTGTGATGGACTGGTGTCCTGTCCAGAGTGTTTCTTGCATTCTGCCCTACCTATGCTGGGATAGGCTCTAGAACCCCCCTGCGACCCAAAGGGCTTAGAGGCTCAGAAGACGAACGAATAAAACAGATTTACTCAATCACTCGGTACTGATGAAGGACTAGAGGATGACCAACACTACATTGTGCAGCAGCAGATGAGCTATCGTCTCTGACTGTACATCTACAAGGTGGAGCAGCAAGGTAGGAGTGTCTAATAGAGTGGACAGTGAGTGGACACACTGTTTAAACATCAGCACAAACTCACATCAGCACAACACACACTAACACACCAGCACCACGTCAGTGTCACTGCAGAATGATCCACCACCCAAATAATATCTGCTCTGTGGTGGTCGTTTGTAACTCACGGCACTGAAGGCCCAGCAGGATCCACAGCTTGCTTGGTTCTTAACCTCAGTCACACAGCCCTTCTTCCTCCAGTCCATTACTGAGGGCAGGTCAGTGTTCCCTGCTCCCTCCAGGAATGGAGCTGCACTGCGTGTCTCAGTAATGTTGACAGGATTCAGGCAGCCCTTCAACATGGCCTGGTACTCCTGGTTGTCCTGTTGGACAGAAAGATGGTGGTCATTCCCATTTAACCTAATGAGAAACTGTAGAACAGACTCTGTATATACCACGATATCTACATTTAGAGCTTAGAGTTATACACTCAACCTGATGAGAAACTGTAGAACAGACTCAGTCTATACCACAATACCTACATTTAGAGCTTAGAGTTATACACTCGACCTAATGAGAAAATGTAGAACAGACTCAGTCTATACCACAGTACCTACATTTAGAGCTTAGAGTTATACACTCGACCTAATGAGAAAATGTAGAACAGACTCAGCTTATACCACAATACCTACATTTAGAGCTTAGAGTTATACACTCGACCTAATGAGAAACTGTAGAACAGACTCAGTCTATACCACAGTACCTACATTTAGAGCTTAGAGTTATACACTCCATCTAATTAGACACTGTAGAACAGACTCAGTATATACCACAATACCTACATTTAGAGCTTAGAGTTATACACTCGACCTAATGAGAAACTGTAGAACAGACTCAGTCTATACCACAATACCTACATTTAGAGCTTAGAGTTATACACTCGACCTAATGAGACACTGTAGAACAGACTCAGTATATACCACAATACCTACATTTAGAGCTTAGAGTTATACACTCGACCTAATGAGACACTGTAGAACAAACTCAGTATATACCACAATACCTACATTTAGAGGGAGTTATCTCACCATGTCTGCAAAGTGGTTCATGCCAAGTCTGTAGCTCCTGAGGCCCTGGTCAGCCAGCAGGTTGTGCTCCAGGACCAGCTTACGATTGTCCAGCCAGATCATCTTACGCTGAGACTCGTCCTCCACTGAACCATAACTCTTACCTGAGAGATACGCAAACATACACAGACATTCCTCCTTTATCCCAGACATATACGACTGAGTGTAAAAGTCTGAACAGCCTGGCTAAAATTAGATCATATTTTCTGTAATTGTAAACAAGTTATACATCCTTTCCAAAGAACACATTTCTACAATTTTAATAGTACTACCGTTACTGTTTATGTATTGAAAAGAAGAACAAAAAAAGTTATTAAAAAAAAGTTATAAAAAAGTTATAACACAATTTTTTATTTTATAATAAATATTATAATTGTTTTTTTCCAGATTTGTAATTATTTTTTTATTCCGATTTTAATGCATAACTTCTATTCATTTTTTCAGTTAAAGAAAACAACTCAGCTGTAAACTATTCTCATTATTAGCTCAGAAGTTTTTATAAAGAGGCAGATTTCATGTAGACATCTTACCAAACTTCAGTTTCCAGACATGGAACTCCATTTCCTCCAATGAGACACTGGCTGCTCCAGCCACGACCACAAGAGTAGCAACAGCGAGCAGAACCCTCATTCTGCAGAATGTAAGAGTGACATGATACAAAGTGACGGTCAGAATAAACCAAATTAAATGAGTTTCAATTAATGAATGAATGAAATTTCACTGATGTGCAGTTTTACAAGTATGTTTTGAATTAGTTACTGTAATCTAGCCAATTTATTGCCCATTACTTATTTAACACTACAACAGCTAACTAATTTATTAACGCTTTAGTTAATTAGCGCTTAACTTTTAGTTTATTATAACATTTTACCATAATATTACTATATCCTCTACTTACTTATTACTGATGTGTACAGCTCTGCTAGTAAGTTTACAGTAGTGTAATTTTAAACACCCACCTGATACTGTGTGTTTGTCTTACCTGTATGTGATGCTCTGCAGCCCTGAAGTTTTCGTTAGCAGATTTGGTTATGATGAAGTGAGTGCAGCTGCTCTGGTTTTTATTCTGACGTTATCTGACTTTATCTACCACTGCACATCATTTCTGAAAGATGCTGGTAGATACCCTTTGCTCAACACAAACGTCATTATCTTAGCAGGCAGTCTTGTCTGAAACATCTGAACATTGGCCAACTGTGGGTTTTGTAACCAGTACAAGGATGGAAGCCCTTCCTAGAGTGTGAGCTTTAGAAGAGCAGACTGATATGACATATTGGTTTAATACACAGATGTGATGTAGAACGAAGTAATAGCATTGTTATATGCAAACAGTGAGTAGAAATGACACATGCTAAGCAAGCTCCAAAATCCCGTTGAGGTTTTGTTACCTGTTCTGTGAAACCATGTGTTCACACTTTGTGGTTCTTCAGTTTTGTCTTACGGACTGAAGATGTATCTGTAATAGAAGGCTTGTTGTTTGAAGCCGTGTTGAGCCTAGCACGTTCTCATTAGGTTTACATTTGTACAATGCAAATTTCAGCTAATGCAAGGCTATGCTAAAACTCTTCACGAAACACTGAAGACCGCTGGAAGTTCTTCTGCCATCTCTAGTACTGGACGGTAGCCAGGTTGATCCAGATCATAAATCAAGGACCAATGTGTCCTCCCACAGTCAGAAGGTTTACTGCGGTAATGAAGGACCAGTATTATCCCCAGCCCAACAACTCAACCAGCCATAAAACCATGTCCTGGACCACATAACAGGACCCCTTCTATAGAATGTGGGGAGCAGTGCTACACGAGGATGATGCGGCTATAAACCCCTGTAGGGTGTGAGTGACGGGATCCATAGAATTGGAAGAGGTGCTACAGCGCAGGGAAGGTCTCGTCCCATGTGTGGAAAACAGTTCCAGAGCAGAGGTTACTGATTGGCTAAAAAGAGTGATGACATGCCAAAGACCATAGTGTGAAGGAAGTAGGAGAATCTGCAGGTGTATGGAAGCATACGGTAATATGGGTCTACCAGCAGTGGCTAAAATGCCAGTCTACAGGGGATTCTCCTCGGAACTGTGCAGAAAAGGCTTCCACCAAATCTGGACCAACTGACCAATTCTTTGATGTCAGAGTGTCTGAACATTGATGTGGCCTACATCCAAAAACCTGTCCAGTACATGCAAAATCTAGTCACAGCTGTTGGTGCTGGTGAAGGAATTACGCGCTAGGTTTTCGTTGAGCTTATGTATATATGAAAAATCACGTCTTGGCTGTATGGCTAACATTAGCTTGCTAATTTGCTAATATAAGCTCAGACCTTGGCTAACAGTGTCTATTGCTTGATAGTTTGCTCTCTCTTTGCTTTTCTTGCATATCAGTCTACATGTCATTGTGTTTCTAAGGACCATATATAAATCCTCAGGCCAACAAGCAGATCAAACAGTCTCAGTTCTGTGGTTTTTCCTGTTTGCTGATCTACCTGGACGGTAGGACAACCAATACAATACGCGAAACTCCATTTACTAAAAAACACACTTAGCAAAGTCATGAATTTAGTGGTGAGAAATTTGGTTTTGGAGTCTGCTGATGAGAGTTTTACTGATTGCTAAATAACTGCTGCTTGGAAGAGTTTATCATACAGCATCCTTATCTGACGATTTACAGATACAGATAGCACACTCATCATCAAATATGTCGTTGCACAAATAGCTGAACCCAGATGGAGTCAACCAACAAGAATGAAACGTGGTGGGTATGTTTGATATTGTGAGACATGTCAATGATTCAAGTTTCACATACAACGCAACACAAATTAAACCCACCGATTACCCAACTAGATGACCCACTGTCCAGTAGAAGTATGCAGAAATTCAGCTTCCTTTACATAAGGAGTTGAATTATGTACTGAGGAAATCATTATGTAGTCAGAATTCTTTTTTGATTTTTTTAATAGAGCTGCACATCATCTTGCTCTTCTTTTTAAGAACCTGAAGTTAGTTTTGTATTGACTTTCCGGTCCAGACTCTCTCTTAAATGACACTCTCCTCTGTCAGAATGTCCCTCTGAAGCTGATTATGATTAAAAACGCTGAGTCGACAGAGTCGAAGAGTCTGGTTGAGGACTTTGTGGAGTGGTGCACTACCAACCATCTGAAGCTGAACATCACCAAAACCAAGGAGATGTGTATAGACTTCAGAAGGTCCAGGCCCTCTCAGCAGCCAATCTCCATCAAGGGGGTCGATGTGGAGGTGGTCAGGTCCTACAGATACCTTGGTGTGCACCTGGATGAGAGGCTGGACTGGTCAGTAAACACTGACACAGTCTACAAGAAGGCACAGAGCAGACTGTACTTCCTCAGGAGGCTCGGGTCCTTCAGGATCTGCCAGAAACTCCTGCTGATGTTCTACCAGTCTGTGGTGGCCAGCGTCCTCTTCTATGCTGTGGTGTGTTGGGGAGGCAGTATCAGCAGGAGGGATGCTGGATGACTCGACAGGCTGGTGAGGAAAGCTGGTTCTGTGCTGGGACTAGAGCTGGAGTCCTTAACACCACTGGCAGAGAGGAGAGCCCTCAGCAAGCTGCTGAACAGAGTCACTTCCCAGCATTTCGACTCTTAGAGACACTGCTCAAGAATCTACGTCGACTTCCAGATATGGTGGAGTCAAAGAATCGGCTAATTTGGAAATGACTCCCCTTCAGTATCATAGAAGGCGCACCCCTTATGGCAGAGCCAGCACAAGAAGGCCTGGCAACAGGGCTGGTACAAGGTGAGCCAGCTTGGGAAGGCACAACAGCAATGTCAGTAGAAAGAAGAAAAGATAGAGAGTCCCAGATAGAGAGAGAGTGAGGGCATGGCGCCAGATGCACTGCTAGCCTGGGCCAGTTGGTTGGATGGTTCAAGAGGGCTGTTGTGGGCTGGAGGGAACCAGTCTTGGTTCAATTCCCATAACTGAAGTGCCCTTGGGCAAGCTCCCAGTGGGCTGTGGGTAGGGCTACCCACCACTCGGGGCAAGTGTGCTCAATGCCCCCTATTGCGCATGTTGACTAGCGTGTGTGTAGATTGGTGTTTCATGGCACGGTTTTAAATGCAGTAGACGAACTCCTCGGTGTGCAGCACAAATGACTAAGGCCATTCTAAGAGGGGGTTCTAGACTCTGCGTAGACATTCGATGATCTGAAATCTGCACTGACCAGGTGTGCACCCTCCAGAGAAGGGACTGTACATGTCGTTCCCCAGTTAAAGGTATGTAATATGTGTTTATTGTGTGTGAATGATGGATTGTGTGTGTGTGTCAGGCATGGGCTTTGGAGGCATCACCAGACGCCCCATTAGTTAGCGGTGACCTCATTAATGTGCCCTTCTGCTGGTGTTTAATACAAGACCTCATGGCCTCCCTGGGGTCATGCACTAACTACACTGACACCATAATATGCTGAACTTACAGCAGTAATAAGCACACAGTGACGAAGACTGCACACGTTCAGACCAGGGTGTGAAACCAAGGTGTGAAAGCCGGGTGTGAAAATTTTGAACGTTGCTAAAGCATCTCCCTAAAACAACGATAAGGAGGCTGTATGATGCATTTCCAGAGAACTGATGCTGATAAAATCAGAATGCCTCCTTCTAATGTTTAGATTTAACTTCTGCTTTCTTAACGACCCTCGGAGAGATTACTTTTCTAATCTGAAGTCTTGCTTGTCTGGTTGTTTTTCTATATACCTAAACTTCCAAACGTTTGGAATCGATAGATTCAGTAATGTAAAAACTTCAAAATCAACAGTAAGACAGTATTTGGCAGATGCTTCTATCCAGAGTGACCTACAATTTGACCATTCCTTACACAGGTAAGTGCAGGTAGCGTTGGGAGTCTTGCCCAAGGAGATTTACGGGTACAGTGTAGGGTGCGTGCCCAAGCAAATGTGTTAGCCACTATGTTATCCCAACCACTATAATATTTTCAGTTTCAGTTCAAGTACAGTCCGTTCTATCAATCCATGTTTTCGCCAATGTGGATTCAACATGGATTCAAGTTATGGCACTTGAGATTGTGATTGAGATTCGTTTAGCAGTTACAGCCATTTTTACACAGTTCCTCCATTTTCACAGGGTCAAATGTAAATAGACGGTTCACTAATAAGCAGTTTCATGGCAAGGTATGGCCTGTTCCCTCACTATAACTTGAGTAGATAACTGTTGACAATGTCTTGAAGATGCATTTGGTAGCTGGTCATGGGGAAGCAAGTGAAGGGGACGTCATTAGGCTGATAACAAACCCTTCAAAGAGACATCAGACACTTACGCAGTGACCAAATCAACAATTGGGTTCATTCTTAAAAAGAAGGAATGCACTGGTGAGCTCAGCAGCACCAAAAGGCTTGGAGGGTCATGGAAGAGAACTAAAGTTGGGGATCTCAGAATTCTCTCCATGGTGAAGGAAACCCCCTTTACAACATCTTGTCAGGCCAAGGAGGTTGGTGTGTCATTGCCAAAGTCTACAATCAAAATATGCCTTCATGAATTACCTGGAGATAACCCTGCTAGAAAACCCTCAAACAAGATTCTTTAGACAGATTAAACTAAGACTAGCTTGCCCCAGAATGGTGGAAAGAGAGAAGCATAGGCTCATGTTCCGAAGCATTGTCTGTGAAACTTGGTGGAGGCAGTGTTATGGGCATGGGCCTACAACTGAGTCACTGGTGTTTACTAACATGACGCTGATAGAAGTAGCAGTATGAATCCTGAGAAGTGGTGGAAACTGACCAATATCTACTGAGGAAATCCTCAGAACACAGATAAAAGATAAAATATAAAAAATATATAATTCAACAATAAATACACAACAAGTGCCATCGGTATACAGAGAAGAAAATAAAAAAGAAGATGAACACTGTAAGGTGGGTTATACAGTATCATATATTATATATATCAGTATAATTTACATTTATTCAGATGGATTGAGTTCACCTGACTTAACGCTTGAGACATTTAACTACAGGTCAAATAGGCTTTGTTTCCATAACATGAACAAGTGCACTTTTTAATTTGCCTACTCCTGAAAACAACATCTATCTTGTACTTGGACTAACTGGCCACTTTATTAGAAACACCTACATTGTACTAACACCAACTGGCCACTTTATTCGAAACACATACCTTGTACTTCCACTCACTGGCCACTTTATTAGAAACACCTACCTTGTACTTCCACTCACTGGCCACTTTATTAGAAACACCTGCCTTGTACTTCCATTAACTGGCCACTTTATTAGAAACACCTACCTTATACTTCCACTAACTGGCCACTTTATTAGAAACACCTACCTTATACTTCCACTCACTGGCCACTTTATTAGAATCACCTACCTTGTACTTCCGCTAACTGGCCACTTTATTAGAAACACCTACCTTGTACTTCCGCTAACTGGCCACTTTATTAGAAACACCTACCTTGTACTTTCACTCACTGGCCACTTTATTAGAAACACATACCTTGTACTTCCACTCACTGGCCACTTTATTAGAAACACCTACCTTGCACTTCCACTCACTGGCCGCTTCATTAGACCAAGGCAACTTGAAAGCAATATAATTAATCACCAGCAGGGAGCACTGTGCACTTATAAACAAGTTCAGCTCTACTCTAAGAGTTAATCGGGAGTTATTTTTCCAGATTTGAGAAAGTGTGTATTAAATGTCTGTCCTTGTTTAACATCAGAGGTTTTAATGGTAGTGGTGGCACAAAATAATAACGTACGTAAACACTTACAGTCTGACGCAGTGTTTGTCTGTTTTATCCATCCTTTCTCTTTACCTGCTCTGTCCTTAGCTCTTTACTCACAGGTGTCTGTTTGTGAGGCTTTCAGTAGCTCCGGGTAAACAAGAGAACCCATTCAGTAGCCAGTGGCTTTGTGCTCCTACACTTATCCACAAACATAAGCCTTGAAAAGGAGCGGGACTGTCTGGAGGACCTGCTGGAACTGCTTCCCCTTTCCAGTATTTGGCTGTTGTGTTCGTATCTTGGTTATCCTCTAAATTCCAAAAGTATCGCTCAGCATTTGGTGGATTACAGGACAATACCCCCTGTTAAAAATGATTTTGGAAACTGTGTGTTTGTGATGTAAACAGATTGATTGAGAGCGGGTTTGGTACGAGGGTGGTGATGGGAACCAAGGGTCTCCATATCTAGAACATACATATAGAGAGGACCAGACTCACTCCACATGTAAATTCCTATCAAATAACACACAACACAGAATCCACATTCCCACAGCAAGGTCAGGTTTTGGAGGGTGGCAATGGGGTTAAATGATACATGATGGCAGTGTTTTGAGTGTGGTGGTGGGGTTGTAGGGTGGATTACGGTGGGGTTTGGAAAGTGTTGTTGGAGTTGAGGGGTGGATGACAGTGGGATTTGGAGGGTGACACTAGGGCTGAAGGGTGGATGAAGATGGTGTTTGGATGGTGACGGTGGGGTTTTAAGGGTGGGGCCTGAGGTTTGGAGGGTAGTGGTGGGGTTAAAGGGTGGGTGACAGTGGGGTTTAGAGGGTAATGGTGGTGTTGAAGAGTGGGTAATGGTGAGGTTTGGAGGGTGGTGGCGGTGTGGAAAGGTAATTGATGGTAGGGTTTGGAGGGTAGTGATGGGATGTGATGGTGAGGTTGGAGGGTGGGTGACGGTGGGGTTTAAGGGGTGGTGGTGTGATTGAACAATGGGTGATGGTGGGTTTTGGAGGGTGTGAGAATAGGGTTTGGAGGGTGATATTGAGGTTTGGAGGGTGGTGGTGGTGTGGAAAGGTGATTGATGGTAGGATTTGGAGGGTAGTGATGGGATGTGATGGTGAGGTTGGGAGGGTGGGTGACGGTGGGGTTTGAGGGGTGGTGGTGTGATTGAACAATGGGTGATGGTGGGTTTTGGAGGGTGTGAGAATAGGGTTTGGAGGGTGATAGTGAGGTTTGGAGGGTATTGCTGGAGTTAAAGAGTGGGTGACAGTGGAGTTTGAGTTTGACAGTGGAGTGTGGAAGGGTGGCTGATGGTAGGGGTTGGAGGGTGGTTTGGAGGTAGGGTGAATATGGAGTTTGAAGGGTGCCGAAGGGGTTGCATGATGGTGGGGTTTAAAGGGTAAATGCGGGGTTGCAGGGTGGGTGACGATGGTGTTGGGATGGTGGTGGTGGGTTTGGACCATGGGTGATGGTAGGGCTTGGAGGGTGGCTGATTTCACTTCCGGTACCTTGAAGAACGCTTTGGTATAAACTAAATTATTTCTAAACTAGACATATGAAGAACCTTTTTCAAGATGGGATTTTATTGAATGTTAAAACTGAATATAAATTAAACAGAATCAAACATACCGCAAATACAAATAATAATAGACGTCCCAAAAGTTCAACAACAACAATGAATTTTGTACACAGTAGACGCAGGCAGGAAAAACACCACATTGTCAATGTTTGTCCAGTGTGAAAGAAGTCCCCTCAAAACGATTCACCGAAAGCAAACTTAATTTACTTGAGCGGGTACATACTTTCATATATACGCATTATTGCTTTTATATATAGAAGTAAGCATTTTTGCATTTTCTGTGTGGAAATGTGCACATTTAAATCAAGTAAATGGATAGCTTTGTTGTTTTCAGTGTTTGTTTGTAAGCCTTTAGCTACAACCCATCATAAAAACGAGGACAAACTGAAATATGTTTCCAAAATACACCTTCAAATCATTTGTTTAAATAAAAATCAAACCAGAAGCTCAAAGAACGATGGAGCCGCTTTTCCGTCCATTCATACAACACGACAAACATGAAAGGCTGTTCCAGTCGATCGTCTTCTCCTTATTGTCTGTTTGTTTGTTTGTTTACTTCTTTGTTTATTGTTTATTTCCCTTTGCGTTTCGGGATTGAAAAACATCTCTATTTCTCCCTCCGTATCTGCAGCCAACTCTTCTAGGAGCTGGACGGGTTCTTTTTTTGTTGCACCACAAAGGCCGGGATTAAAGAGGAAAAGATGAGGATGGACAGAGCTGGACCCCTCTTCGCTCTTTTCCTCTCCCCTCTTCATCCTTCTGTCTTTATCTCCATGGTGCACACTCGCAGACCCTGGCAAGGCCTCTGTCACAATGGGCCGCTCTCCAGCGCTCCGCAGCTTTAATTGGCGAGTGGACGGCCAGGCTGGTCATTAAAACCAGTACAGCTCCTTTCCTTTCTTGTGTGGTGGTAAGCCTGAGGGGGGAGCGAAAAAACAGACAATAGTGAGGACAATGAGGACACTGGAGGACACAGGACAGGTCTCCATGGCTGCTGGGAGCATCCTATACACACCATGCCTGCAAACACTAGCTGGAGAATAGCGCAGCTACCCATACACAGTGCTGTTATAGCGAAAACGTGCCACTCTCAAACTGCCGCTTACGCGAGATCATTGGACACCTCAGAATGCGTGGGGGATAGTGCTAACTGTCTGAAGGGTTTAAAGCTCCTCTAAATGCTCCCTCACAGAAAGTTATTTCTTGAAATGGTTATGGATATGCTGACTCATGTCTGAGACACTGGCTTAAAAAGGTTCTTGAGTTTCATGAGGCAGACGGTGCCAGTTCTGATACGGTAAGCATCCCGTTAATTGTACGGCATTGTTTGACCCACCCACCAATGCTGGACCCACCGTAATAATGTCCTGCATACACTGTTCTCCTCAAACAAATTTAAAATTTTAGATTTTAAATTTTTAATGAACTCTTATTTTGAAAAATAAACTACAGTGAGAAGAACAGGAATTCACTGAGCCTAATATCCCAGATAGCATGCGTATATGGACACGCTGGCTTAATAAGGTTGGCCCTCCTGAGCGAATTAGTTTTCAACTTTTTCAGACTGGTTCAAAATGACTTTTATTTTGGAAAATGCACTTAAACAAATATTCCAAATGCTTTAGAAAAGAAAAAGACCTGATATAAAATGATTTAGTTGAAAATATTGCTGAATTTTAAAAAGCATTGAAAGCAAATTTATAAAGAATTGCCACATAAGAGTGAAGGACGAATCAATAAACTGAACTGTGAGTGGAACATGAGCAATGAACTCCAAGGTCCCCAAAAACACTTAGCAAGACAGAAAGAAAAGAAGGGAAAATGAGCAATGAAGAGTGCGATTTTGTCTGACACTCTACATGACCACCAACGGCCCCCCTTACTTCCAGCTGAGCAGAAAAACATTCTGACAAAATGCTGATGACATGCTAACATCCTGTTTACAGCTAAGTCACACTAATAAAGTCCTTTCATTTAAACTGTTTAACTGTTTAACACTGAGAGACAGAATCAGAGAGAAAACCATAAAGCTAATGTAGAAATCTGGTTTTAAGCCATTGCTCCGATAGCTATCTTAGCTTTAAGCTAGCAAAGTTAGCTCAGGGCTATACATTTTTAGCATTAGACAGGCACATAGCTAACACTCTTTACTACTACATTCTCTACACATCCCAGTTTACTTCAGGTAAAGAATGTTAGTTACGTGGCTGTTAATGCTAAAATGTCGGTATATAAACGAAAGCTGACAGAAAAATTCCATATAGCCCCGAGCTAACTTTATTATTGTAGCTTGTCATGCTTCCGGGTTTCCTCTCTCCCTCCGATCTCCCGAACTCCGTCTCCCGGAATCCACCACCCGATGACATCATATCCGTCATTACCCAACGACGTCCCATTTCCCCGGTCATCGTCCGGAATACTAACCACACACACCTGTTTGTAATCAAGTCTGTTTGCTTATATATCCCTGGTTTCCACACACCATTGCGAAGTTTTGCCAATTCTGTTGTGCTACTGAGCGGATTTTCTGGTTCTCCCTTTGAATTTGGTTGCTGGTTTGTTGTCTGCTTTGTTCACGGCTCTTGCTTGCCCTTCTGGTTATAACTCTGCCTGTCCCCTTTGTTCTGTTTGCTTGGGTTCTGTTGTTGAGCCTGACCACTAACCTGTTAGTAAAACCTTGCTCTTCTTTAGCTCAGCACGTGTCATTGTCAATCATTACATGATGTTTTTAGTTTTTTTTAGTTGATGTTTGTCAATCATTACATAGCTTTAGTCTGTTGGCCGGTTACCTTTCTGCTAGTTGCTTAGATCACTACTTTGTGCATATATCCAGTTATAAAGAGAATACAACATAGACACCAGTTAAAGAGTGCCCGTTGGGAGCCAACAGTGATGGTTAACGGGCAGTTATTGTCTGGCTGTGATTTAAAGCTAACAAAGGAGTCGATGTGAAGCCACAATCTCATGTCTGCTAATGCTGTGTGCTGTTTATTCTTCTTGCATTGCTGTTCCTGCCATAAGTTTACCTTCCTCTGCTTTACTGACTACTGCAATCTACATGCTGTCCCAGGAACACCTCAGAGACAGTGATACAAAGCCACAACGTCCCCAACCAAAAGCAGAGCCATAATCTCCAAACAGAGCGGTCACATGAAAAACCAGGTGGACTGATCTTCTGAAGTTATGAATGACTGCATAAATAAATTTGAAGCCAGTCTTTAAATGATCCACAAGTGTCAAACAGTTCTAGGAAACAAGCTTCAAATTGCTCAAGGATTGGGCAAAGAAATGGCTACTGAGCTCAAACTTCAACAGCTGGTAGAACTTAACTGGTTCTATAACACAAGCTCCAAAAAATCTAGAGCTCAGGCTTCCAAGCATTTAAGAACATAAGTGAAACTTAAACTACTAGACTTGAAATGAAGCATTCCACCTCAAGCTCCAAACAGACCTACATTCCAAAAGAGATGTAGAGATCTTCAGCATCAAATATTTCTAGGACTCATTAGAATCAAATTTCAAATGATTCTGCGACTCGGTTTAGAAGTTTCCAAGGCCCAAATGATTCCAGAACTTCCAGCATTAAGTTGGTGTTTCCAGACTGTGTTGTTTTGGTTTGAGGCTTGCGATGGCCTGCTCTTACCCGGGTCCATGTTAAGGGCGATGGCCACCTCCCCTGGCGGAGGCAGTAGTGGCCACGTGGGCGTTGGCTCCAGCTTCCCTACATCATAGTGCCCCGGCAAGCCAGCCAGGTGAGGTGGACGGACAGCAGGCATAAGCAAGGGACTGTAGTGGGGCTCCAGCCCTGGAGGGGAATAGAGTTCATGAAGGGGTCGTGGGGGTCCGTACGCCTGAGTCTGGGTGTATCCCCAGGAGTCTGAGGGGTGTGGATGAGGGTGTGCATGCGCTAACCCTGGGTGCAGACCCTGGGCATATGGGTCCATGGAGTATGCTGGGGCACCAGTCGGGTCACAATGTGGTCGACTGGGCAGAGTTGGGTAGTTACTGTCCCAGAATGATGGAGGGAAACTCCGTCGGCTGATTGGAGATGCAGATTCTGAAGAAAGAGGGAGAGAAAATTTGTTATTAAGTTGTAGAATTAGGTCTGTACACCATCAGCTCCACGAAGTGAAATTGTTTGTGCATAATTGAGTGTTTGGGTTGTAATTCAGAGTGTGTTTGGTGGGTTTGGAGATGGGTTAGATGTTCTTTACAGCGGTGGTGGTGGTGGTGTTGGGAACCAGGGATCACCATGTGTCTGAGTGTTATATGGAATGTTCAATAATAATCAAAACATTTTATGGGGCTGTATTTCATTGTGTTCTTTGTGGTAGTCTGGTTCCCATCGCCACCACTGTGGACAGTTAACATCAAACCTGTCTGATTGACTTGTAGTAATGGAAAAAGCATGTATCCTTAACATTATATAACCCACAAGCCCCTTCTACCTCATCTAAACACAGCTGTTGCTATTGGCTAATTATGCTAGTGTACACTATGTCCTTGCTATACTGCTGTAATATCAAAAGTGTGTCCTCATATGGGATCGTTTAGACCCCTGCTTCTAAGTGAGGTCATCCATATTACATGATTTCATGGGATTTGGACCCCTCCCATCCCTGCGCTCCAGATATCTTGCTGACTGCATCATGCAGAGTTGCACATGCTTCAGACAGGCTTGGCGAAGAGCATAGAAATAAACAGAGCAGCACATGTGAAAGACGGTCATTATGAATGAGCTGGTAAATGAGGAACAGCACTGAGACTAATGTGGCTTAGTAACAGCAGCGTGTAGCCAGCTTTTAGCGTGGTGCTAACTGCATGCCAGATTCCTTATTGATTTGCCCTTGACACTGTGGAATACTGCAAAATAAACGACAACAAAAACAAAAGGAGCAGTCATTTTAAAGCCCGATTTTGTCCAGTCTTGACACTTCTTAACAACTCCACACAGTTAGCCAAGCAGCTAGCACAATGCTAATTATTGGGGCTAAAGTCTCTTTTATAGCATCACACAAGTAAATTCACATGGATAAATAAAACCCTGTGGTTGGAAGGGAATATGGAATGTTGTAGTATCATGCTATCGGCATGCACGGAGACTCTTGGGATAGGCCCCACGTCATAGGTCCAGTGCACACAAGCAGCAACCTTGCTGGCGTCAAGTGCTGATGGCTGGGGGAAGTGCAGTGCTTCTGCTGCCCCCAGTAGTGTGAGGTGTTCTGACACACTGGGGAGGAGGATGCAGCGTTCATTCTCTTTGTGCTGCACTTTACCAAGGGGCTGCACATGGTCTGAGAAGTTCATGCACCATGGATGGTGGACATTTTGAAATTCCTGCTGTGGAGAGCCCGATAGGGGTGCAGTATGCCCTCACCTTCTGTACGGCATCAATAGAATGACTTGGGCTATGTAGCGTCCCCTGGCGTCTGCTGGGTACCAAGGTCAGTGTTATGGTGTGCCTGCTATCTCTGTCAGAAGTGGTTCTCTACTGCTGTTGTGTCTACTAAATAAGCTTTCGCTTGACGGGCTGTGTCTCCTGCATCTACACCACAGTATAGTTTTCTTAGGTAAGAAGGCCCATTGCAGCCAAAGCCAAATAAGAAACACGAGTCCCCTCTGTGATGTTCTGGTCGTTTTTTAATGATGTGGAAATGGGTTCTTTGGTTGAGGTGACAGTGAATTCCCATCCCTGTATTCCAACATAACAATTCTCATGTTTACAGGGCTGCAGATGTGACTGCTTGGCCTGATGAACATTCAGGAACACTCACACATCTGGACTGGCCTGCAGAACCTCCAGATTTGAATCTCTGGAACAACCAGTAAAATGCCAGGGAAGAATATTCTTATTCTTCTTTGTCTGCTAACTTGTCCCTCATTTTTCGAGATATCGACACCATTCCAATTTGGTCTGATCGGGAATGGTGTGGAAAAAATTTAATTTATGGATTTTCTCCAAAGAAGAATAAATGGGGTGGAAAAGTTCATGCCCATCCACTGTACTTCTGCTTGACCAGCAGACACCATTTCCGGACGCTGCCTCAGAGCTTACCCTCAAGCACAAATTCAGTGTGCCCCCCCGCCCCCACCCCATAAACATGTTCCTCCCATAGAGTCACATTCAGTTTTACACAAAATCTATTATTTCCTTTAACTTACAGTCCCCAAACTCTAATCCACAGCCATACTGACCCTCTATCTGTCGTTTATTCATCCCTCGTTCCTCCCATAGACTGCCGTTCATTATAAGCAAGCTGGTAGCAACAAGCTTACCCTCCACAGTCATTCAGAAGTTTCTACAGGAAATGCACGTTTCTAGTTGATTATTTGTTGCCCAGTAAATGCAACCCAGCTGTTATGTCAGATTGCTCTTTATATATAACGTCAAGTTTTCTGGAATCATTTTTTAGGCTTCCTTTGGAGGAAATCCCTTTGTTTTAGTCAGTCCGCTGCTGATAGCTGGAACTTCAATACCATTAATTTACTGTTTTCAAGAAGGAAATGTCCTTACACAGCCTAAATCATTCATACATTCACGTTCACATTTACCATTGCTACTGGTAATTATTTTGCCCTCAACAAAAAAAAAAAAATACAATTTAAACTGAGAATTAATAATGTATTTATTTGGTAGCTAAAGATTTCATTGCTGGTAGGCTGCAAAGCTAGACTACATTACTCTACATTTTTTGCAGGGTCAAATGAGAACAGTCGACCCCTTTGGATCACACAATGATGAAATCCACCACTGCATGAAAGAGTAAGAAAGGAGAGTGGTGAAGGCCTGTCCCCCCTCCAACCACCCCCCCTGTGCAGGTCCTGTAGTGCGGACTATATAAGGCAGCGGCTTTACGCTGCTGGAAAAACATCATGAGGACTTTGCCACTTTAAATCACTGGCTTGTGGTGACATCTCTCACTCTTGCATTGAGACAGTACACCAACAAACCTCTTCCACTCCCCCCCTCCACCCAAAACCCTCCTGACCCCACCTGTTGTTTTCACTAGCCTCATAGCCTCACAGCATGTCACAGAGGGGACGTCTTTATGTTTTTAGACGTTACTTTTATATTTAGAATTCCTCCGAAAAAAGACACCAATGATGTAGTTTGAATCAGTGGGCGAAGTGGTGGAGGGCTGAGGAGGGTGGTGGTGGGGGGGCTCTTGGCAAGGGTGGGTGGCGGCGGGCAGGGGTCGGTCATAAATCTCAGTTGAGGGATTGCAAGGCCGCCTGAGCTTTTTGAAGCCGACACAAGCTCGAGCCTCGGAGATTACCAACACGTATAAACATAGTATCTGTTGGGAGGCAGGAAGCAACGTCGTGGAGAGGAATGAAGATGTCAGAGAGAGAGAGAGTGAGCGAGCGGACGGTGGGAGGGCGGGGAGGAGGGGGTCTTCTGACATTGCCAGCTACTTTTGAATAAACATGCAATCACTGAGGCAAGTTAGCCTGGCTGCTAAGGTCCCGTACGATCAGTGACTGACCTCTAACCAGCAGCACTGCACATATACATTAGTAAACATGCAGAATTGTAAGTTTCTGGACTGAATCAACCCACAAACTCAGACGACCTCTGAATATCAGTCTGAATTCCAAAAACGAAGCCAACAATGGAGTCATTCAGCGTGGTTTGGTGTGAAACGCTCCACTCTAGAGAAAGTCAGAACTGTTGACAGTGGTGATGAAGGTAACCAGACGTCCCCCTCTAAAAGATCCCTCACAGAAAGTTACTACATGAGATGGTTATGAATACGCTGCCTGGTTTTTGAGACGCTGTTTATGATAGTTTGGAGAAGATTTCAGCTTTAAACTCCATTCATGGTGGAGGGATACATGATGCAGGTCGTTGGGAGGTGAAATAGTCCCCTCAAACAAAATGTGTTATCCAGATTTCCCCATCATCAACATTCCATATGAAACTCTTTCTGCAGATATTCGGACCTAAAACAGGAATTCTCCTTAAAGCCAGTTATTAAACAACAACACAATGTTTGAATTTTGAAGTTATGACAAATCAAAGGCAGAAAAAATATTTGTCTCTATTTCTAGTGAAGAAACTGAACATGTTTAGCTTTAATCATCCCTTTATATTAAAATTTCAAAAATTTTATTCCAAGTTGTACTAATATAATGTACTACTAATATACATTTTATGTGACAATCTTTATATTAACCTATAAAGAAAAATTCCCAGTGAGAATATAGAGATTTTTTACCTCATTGTAACATACTTATACTTAATAATGCAACCATAATCATGCACGCATTTGACGACACTCAGTTATTTTTGTTTTGCAGCCAGTGAGCTAACAAGTAATGGGAGCTAACAGCTATGAAGCTCACAGTGTGCTTACTGCATATCTAGACTCTCCTCAGACCGTCTCTAATAGGCTTGGTTATGTGGTTTCTGACAATGTACATCTCACTGTGCATCAAACATGCCTGAATTCTCCATCCATTTCTTAGTTACAGATTGTTTAGGTGACTACAAAAGGTTCTTCTACCGCTGGTTCCATCTGGCATGAGGGTATATCTCACATGGCCCAGTGCTATTATTTGTGGCAGCCAAACCCAGATCTTCCCACTTACATTGAACTCTCTCATGAACTGATCCTGTTTTCTCTCCAGGAGAACCAAATACATGTTTTCCAGAGCTCACTTTAGATTCCAGAACCTACACTGGGTCATTCAGAATCCAATCAAGGTCCTTTAAAACTCACTGCAGCTCTAAAAATAAGCAAAATAGAGGACCTAGAATGTTTTGGGTTTTTTTGGAGAAAAGAATGGGCTATAATCTACACTGGGAATCCACTCTGGATCCAGAAGCCACTATAGATTGACTAGATTCCATTATTCCACAGTACTCCAGAATCTTGTCAGGATCCTCAAAACCCAACAAAAGTCCTCCAGAACCTGCTATAGGGTCTTCAAAAACCCATTCCACTCTCAGGTGTGTTTTGGATCCTGGATCCTCCAGAACCTTCCCTGGTCTACTCTAGAACCAACTCTGATTCCTAAAGAATCCACATGGAGTCCTCTAGAACCCAGACCGGGTCTTCCAGAACCTCACCTGCCCCTGGCTGGGCCCTCCTTTTTCCTTGCGGGTCACTGCAGGAGCTCAGCGCCCTGGAGAAGTGTTCGTCCACTACGCTGCTGATGTCGCCCTGGTAGTAGGTAAAGAGAACGCAGCGCGAGCTCAGATACTCCGCCTCCGCCACTTCCTGTTTCTCCTTCTGCCCTCCGGAGGGCAACTCCGACCCAGATCCGTCCATGGAGTCCCGGCGAAGAGACAGCAATGACGGGCTACTCATGAGCTGAGTAGAGAGAGTGCGGGAGAGAGAGAGAGAGAGAGAGAGAGAGAGAGAGAGAGAGAGGGAGAGAGGGAGAGAAAGGTAAAGGAACTGCCAACAGTGTCATAATTGCTAGTCTAGTAGAGTCTGTGGGAAGATGCATGGTGAGGGTGCAACGATACCATTCCATAATAAGATACTTCCAATGTATTTCCGATACTAAAGTAAGAATTTTGATCTAGCTGTAAAAAGTGCAACGTAATCTTAAAAATTGACTTAGATTGAAAGAATCATTTGTTCAGAGTCAGTTTTTGGGTTGAATAAACCTGAACATATAATTAGAGTACTTTCTTTAGGTGGGACCAACAAAACACTTTTGACCTGTTTTTGCCTAAAAACATAATTAACACACGATTAAAGACAAATGAACATATACACAGGTCTGATATGAAAGACATGTCAACATGTCCAATATCAAAGAAAAACTTTATAGGCAAAAACTTTAAGAACTTTACATTTTAAACTTTAGAATGCTGTAATCAGTTATACTCAATACAATTGGTCTCGTCTGATATGATGGTGAAACCTAAGTATCAGCCGATACCGATATTCTGTCTATAAAAACGAATAATATTATATGTTATTTTTATCAAAACACTTTAGTTAAGATAAGGCCATATATGGTCATATATGATGCAGCATACACCGATATGTCTCCCATGATTATAGTCAATTTCAAATTAAAGGTTTTCTGGTCAAAATAAAATTCTTTATTAACGTCTAAATTTGTTTTAAAAGGCTTGGTTTATGGTTTATTGTCTGTATTCTGCTACCGTGTATAAGTGTCTTGGTGCATTTTCTGGCATCAACCGGTTTGGCATTTTGAAATTGACAAAAAAATGAAAATGACAAAAAATATTTGCTATTTCTAACTTTCAAATCTAAACATTTGAGATTGACACTGTTAGTCCTTATTTGTCCCACTGAAACTACTAGTAGGGCTAATTCTAAAGTTAATTTAAAATTTTTAAAAATTCTAATTTTGTTTTGTTCAGACTGACACACTGAAATTAAAACACGAGACTAAAAGCCTGTACAGTCTGTTGGACCCCCACTCTAACATTAGTCTCCGTATCTAATAATGCCAACCATGAGCACACGTGACTCCACTGAACGGAACCAGAAGAATCGAATCACTCCCAAATTACACGCGCTGAATCGTTTCCCACCTAATCGAGCTGATTCACACCTCTACCCTATATGTGTGTCTACCTATGTGTTTATCTGCCTGTGTGGGGACCCAAGCCCCCAGACTAGTTGTTGCTGTGGGGACCTGGCCACTCTCCACGAGGTGTAAGCAGCGCGTGCTACAATCTCTATTACGCGTCCTTTGAAGTTTGTGCGTATGGTTAAATGTTCCTCTGTCGCGCGCACTGAGCAGTACTCACCTGCGCTTCGCTGATGAATGCTGCGTGGTGGCTGTAAATCGGGCGCGCGACATCCAGACAGCTCATGGTAAAGTCCCCCAACACACACACGCTTCTACACACACTTCCACACACACTCTGTGAGAAAGTCCAGAAACTGTCCGCGCGCGCTACAGAGCTGCACGCGCCTCCAACCGCGCGAGAGGAGAT
>JAMWET010002962.1:140000-175000 GCA_024036415.1 Prochilodus magdalenae | reverse complement strand
AAAACTTTGTCTTACATATAAACGACCTCAGATTGGGGACTAATCACTAGTTTAAATTGTGTTTTCCAAAAAAAGATCCCTCCATATTTTCTTGCCTTTGCACTGCCAGTTAAAACATGAGGGAGCCTGCAAGACCGTCAGTGATCAAGCACAATTAATAGCACAGCATCAAGACACGCAGTTCCTTCTTTCAAGATTCTAGAACGATGATAAGAACATCATGTTTTGCACAGGCTTTCTAGATTACAACATGCTCAAAGCGAGTGTTAGCAGCCCTACGCCCTATTGCAGAAAACATGGTAGGGTGGAGTCATGTACAGCAACTAAGGCGAGCTGATGAGGAAATTCCAGGGCATGCCTAAACTGCCAATCATTGAGCAGGTTTTCCTTTTTCTTGGTCATCCAGGATTTCCTATACAGGACGTTGCAGTGTGTCACAGTCAACTGTAAGTAGGGTTTGTGTAACCTGGGCAAACGTCCTACAGTTCATATTAGGATGACTTCCAATTTGGCCTCCCAGAGAAACTGTAAACGAGCGTACATCTACTTGTTTCCAAAGCACTTTGCCATGTACACAAGGCAAATGCCTAGCAGGCGTGACTGAGTCCTATATGTACTGGTAGAGTAATGAGGGGCAGGTGACTGAAGTTAGACCTCTGGAGGCGATGAACGTGAATGTGAAATGCAATTGGCTGGCAAGGAGCACATGTTTATCACTGAGCAAAGCATTCTGGGGCCTGGTTTAGGGGAGTGAGGGAGTCCACAGGTGATGAGGTCATAGCTCTGGTAGGGACTTTCTCTTCAAGGACCTTATATCTGAAATACCCGTCTGGCCTGTGGTCTGGAAGCAGTACTCTTCAGAGGATGACCTTCAGAGTATAGGTGGCATCAGCCTAGCAGTACAACTATGTAGAGTGAAAGGATGCTTGTCTGGACACTTGATTCACAGAAGTCTGTGGGTTGGTGCTGCTCTAAGGTCAAACATTTGTCTGTCAGTTGATGCACCCAGGTGTGGGGCATGGGGCAAATCACAAATCTGGAGGGGCAGACATCATTCGCAGTGAGGTTCGGTACTCAAAGTAATAATATAAATATAAACATAGAGGCAAACACACAGTTCCTGAGCTGATAGGCGCTGGAAATGAAGCTCCACAGCAGTTGTGGCTGGTGCAGCTCAGCAGATAACGCAATTACCCGCCAGGGAGCCACCGCCACATGTGGGAGACTGGGGTTCAAATACTGGGCTTGGTGACTATGCTGCGCTACACCATTAAGAGTCCTTGGACAAGGCTCCTAACACTACATTGACCTACGTATAATATGATTATCCTTGTAAGCCGTTCTGGATAAGAGCGTAAGCTAAATGTAAATGCAGCTTTGTGAGGTACTAAAGTAGTTTTCGACCTGACACTTTTGTGCTTTTACTCAAGTTGCTTCATATGAAGTGAGTTAACGTTTATAATAATAATAATATTAACCTTAATAATAATAATATTAACAAAAAGTCACAGTGTGTCGCCCAAACATAAAGTTAGCTAGTACCCAGTTTTATCAGCCAGCCTACATCAGTTATTACGGTACAACGATGCAAGGCTAAATAGAGTGGACCAGGCTAGTAAAAGACTCCCACGAGATTACTGAATATCTCCAGACGCTTTGAGAACAGGGTGTGGTGATTAGGCATGCTGTTAGCACCAAGCTAATTGCTAATTGGAAGATTCCTAAGTTGTTAGCACCGTTAGCCTCGCAGCTCCAGTGCAGGACAAGCAGGTCAGTCTGGGCAGATGGATTATATTACTGTTTTTTGTTTGTTTTTTTGTTTTTTTTGGACTTTATTTTTCCATAACTTTTATGTCTCATTTAACGTTTGATAATGTTTGTGTGTAATGCAGTTAAAGTCATGTAGCCCAGATATTTAAGCCCACGGCAACCTGTGCCTTTAAAAACAAGTGTGTTCAACATAGTTGACGCTGTAATAAATCCCAACATAGCTTTTATATGGCTTGTCCTCTATCTGACACTTTCCCTGTCCAGGTTCCAGCCGGAGGCTCTCAGATAGACTTTCTGCTGCTGACCGTTTATTAAAAGATAACCCTCTCAAATGGACAGCATGCGGATGGATGTCACGGCAGAAGAAGCTTACGGGTGCTACATTCCTTCAGGCTGGACCGCCCCAGCAATGCAGACCACCGACTGATGTCATCCTGTGGGAAGGAGACGGTGGTGGTGGGGGGGCCGTGGTTGTGGGGGCGACCAAAAGATTGTCACCTTGCTGTTAAACATTCCTGCTGTACAAGCATGAGAGAGAGAGAGAGAGAGAGAGAGAGAGAGAGAGAGAGAAAGAGAAGGAAAAGAAAGAGAGATGGGTAGAGAAAAAGAGGCAGCAGAGTGAGAAAAAGAGAAAGAAGGAAGAGCAAAAGAGATAAATAGAGAGTGAAAAGAAGTAAGGAAAAGATAAAGAGAGAAGAAAAAGAGGTGGAAAAGCAAGAGAGAGAGAATGAATAAAGACAGAGTAAAGAAAAGGGAGGGAAGAGAAGGAAAATAGAGGGGGAGTAATTAGAAAAGAGAGAAGGAAAAAAGAGTCGGAGAAAAGAGAGACAGAGAAGACAGAGAAAAGAGAAGGAAAAGAGAAAGAAAAAAGAGAGAGAAGAGAATGACGAGGGAAAGAGGCTGGGAATTAGAAGGAAAAGAGAAAGAAAGAAGAGAGAAGGAATAAAGAGAGTAAAATGAGAGAAAGAAGGAAAAAGAAAAAGAGAATGTGGATAGAAAGAAAAATAGGAGAAAAAAAATAAATCAAGAAAAAGCAGAGAGAGGGAGAGAAGGAAAACAGATAAAATAGAAGAAAGAAAGAAAGAAAAAGAAAAGAGATAGGAGAAGGAGAGAGAGAGAGAGAGAGAGAGAGAGAGATGAGGGGTCTGAAGTCAGAGTTATCGTGTCACATGGTCAAACAGCCGTGATTTACAGGTTATCTTGTGATGCTGAGAGAGTGAGAGAAGAGAGAGAGAGGAGAGAGAGACAGAGAGGGCGGGGAGGGAGAGAGAGAGAGAGAGAGAGAGAGAGAGAGAGAGGATTATCTGATTCCACATGAGCGGGATGGTGCGAGTGCTTCAGAATGTGAGCTATGAGCTCCAGCTTCATCAACCTGCCACACCGGCGTGAAGGGAATGTCCACCCAGCGCTTTAAAATTCTTCCTAAAAGTTTGGAATGAATCTGGTGAAAAATGTCATTTCCACCCTGATTTATTGCAGCTCAGACCCACGCAGGCCCTCCTTAGCGCATATGGAGGTGTTCAGTGATATCTAACAGGTCTTCATTATGTGATTTCTGACACTGTATAACTCAGGGTTATCTCTACACCTGAACTCTATATGTCTGCAGAACAGTGTCATGGGCGGAGCTTGCCTTCTCAGTGTGTTCTGGTGAAAGCCTGGCTTGTACACAAATACATGGAACAGTAATCGGTGAAGTAACAGTGAAGATGGAGCTGATATGCACCTATGTGCAAGCTGTCTGTGTATAAAGCATGATTTTATAGCCAGTTTAAATGTAATCGGTGTGCTTTCCTGGTCGTTACCGGGTCGTGATTTACACAGCAGTGACATCACTGACTCCGCAGCTATTTTTATTGGCTAGTAAACTGGCAGATCTTCAGCAGCTGGGCCAATCAAACAGAGCCAAGAAGACAAAATAGAAAATCCCATGGTGAACGTCTTCAGATGTGGATCTCAATTCCAGATTCCAGTACTGAATTTTGGATTTGGTGACACTAGATGGCCAATTAGCAGCATCAATTAATCCCTACTATTTACAAAATCCAGGACTGGAAAACTGAATTCATGGTCTGGATTCAAGATCTGTGCTAGATCAGGGTTCTTCAAATCCAGATCTGGAGAGGGGGATTCTTTGATTGTTCTCCTACTCCTAAACCGGATAATCAGATGAGTTAATTAGATGACTCTGAGCAGGGATATCAACTGTGCTGGACGTTTTGGGAAATTTGGAGAACTCTGTATGTACGCTAAAGGTAAATAGCTGCTAACACAATGGAAATGCGGGAATAAATAAAACTATAAATAATCTTGACTGTTGGGATAAATGAGCATTCCAAACTGTGAAACGGGAGTTATTGTAGCATTAGCCTGTTAGCCAGTTAGCTTTCTGCTAACACATCAGCTAGCTCTAGTGAAGGCAGAATATATGCCAAAAATAATAAAGTGGGTGTGAAAGAGAGTTAGCGTCACACAATGATGCTCAGGAATAAACCAATGGAGAAACAATATTGGTGATGGATAAAGAATCAAAAGGATGAAGGAACAATGTTGGTGTATGGGTAAAGGAGTGAAGGGATGAAGGAACAGTATTGGTGTATGGGTAAAGGAATGAAGGGATGAAGGAACAGTATTGGTGTATGGGTAAAGGAATGAAGGAACAATATTGGTGATGGATAAAGGAATGAAGGGATGAAGGAACAATATTGGTGATGGATAAAGGAATGAAAAGGTGAAGGAACAATCTTGGTGAACAGATAAAGGAATGAAGGGATGAATGAACAATATTGGTATATGGATGAAGGAGTGAAGGGATGAAGGAACAATGTTGGTGATGGATAAAGGAATGAATGGATGAAGGAACAGACTTGGTGAACAGATAAAGGAATGAAGGGATGAATGAATAATGTTGGTGTATGGATGAAGAAATAAATGGATGAAGGAACAACGTTGGTCTATATATATAGCTAATTTAAAATGCTAATATCAGCATGTTTTCCTAGGTAATGACTTTAGCTAGCTAGCTTAGTTAGCTAGCGCACACTATTACATGAGTCGGGCTAGAATAGCATATACTACAGCATTTCAGATAGTGACATATGATTGCATCATGACAACCAGTTAGCGGTTAGCTAGAAAGTTAGCTTTGCTCTATTATCCTTTGTTACTGGAAACAGACAAACACTCCTGTTTTAATTTATTTGTCTAGGAAAGCCTAATATGAATATAATAATAAGATCAATAACATCTTGGCTGGAATTTAAAGAAATAGCGTGCCTCAGACTTTTGCACAGTAGCTAAATTTGGTTGGTCCAACCTAAAAAACATACTCTACAACTCGTTTTCTTAGGTTAGCTTTTTACAGTGTACTGTACCAAACTGCCTACTTATGTAAACGACAGAACCGGTACTAAATCAGTTCCCCTTCTTCCAGAAACACACTCTATATATATGAGCTGAGTTTTTCTCAGCTGGTGTCCTGAAGGCCCCTGGCAGCGAGATCAGAGCTAACGTCACCCTGCAGTCATCTCTGTGTGTGGGACACTCCGCTGAGATCACTCGTCGTGGGTTATAAATATGAAGACCACCTGTTAGAACAGCCCCATGACTGGGGGTAAAGGGGTTGGGGGGAGTGCTGGACCTCGGCCTGGAGGCGTGTCTCCGTCTGACTATGTCCAGTCTCTGTGGACCAGCAAGCCAGCTGGAGGGAAACGATATTACAGGTCAGCAGACTGATGATGTCACCTTGCTGCATTTTGATTGGTCAGTGAACATGAAGCCTTGCTGTTAATAGAAATGTGGGCATGCTGTTTTCCTTTTGGTCACCACCATTCAGAACTTTAGAATCAATGTTTTAACAGTTTAAATTTAATTATAGAGGAATGGACACTAATATGATGAGGCCTGTACAACTTTACCAGTTCCAAATCATTATGGAAAACTACACGTGCAAAACTTTAAAATCTGTACTGATGAGCTGAGCCCTAGAAGATTCTAATAAAAATAACTACCAAGAAGAAACTAAATAAAATTAATACAATTTCTGTTCAGAAAGAAGTTCTAATAAAATTAATATTCAGATTGAACTTAAAAAATAAAATTAAGTATCCAGCTTGATGAACAGCTTCAGACTGAGGAACAGCTTCATTCCGGAAGCTGTAAGACTTTTAAACGCCACTTAGTCATTACCACTGCACCGACACTTTGACGACACTAGTCACTTTAAATACACTCTGCTGCTACCTTCTCCATTTCCTGCTGCTCTTCTCTCTGTATTTTATTTTATTTTATTTTAATTTTTTTTTTTTTTTTCATTTTTACATATATTTTTATATATTTATGTTTATTTTATTTATTTAAGTACTGCTGTCTGGGTAAAACTGGGTCCTTGGGTACCACAATTTCGTTCCACCCCATGTACCACATGTAATGCGAATGACAATAAAGTCTCCTTGAATCCTTGAATCCTTGAATCCTTGAAGTTCCAATAAAATTAACATCTGCAATTAAGCTCTAATAAAATTAATATTGAGAATGAAGTTCTATTAAACTTAATATTGAGAATGAAGTTCTAATCAAATTAGCATCCAGAACAAAGTTCCAATAAAAATGAACGTCTGCAATTAAGTTTGAATAAAATTAATATTAAGAATTAAGTTATTAGCAATAATTAGCTAATTGTTAATTAAATTACTATCCAAAAATGAAGTTCTAATGAAATGTATATCGAGGAATAAGTGAAATCTAATAAAACTGACATCTGAAATTAGGTTCTTTTGCCCTATCAAGACAATAACATTTAATACACATTACCTCGTCATAACTAAACATGTAAACACATTTTAATAAAATACAATAAACAAGTTATAAATTAAACAGGATACTGTGTATATAGTAAACTATATATTAATCCCAAAAATAGAAAATAATAAATATTAAATACCAATAAAACAAGATAAACTAATGGGTACGGTTTGGGCCCCTGTGTGGTTTGGGGATCCTAAATAGCTGATTACACTGCTTATAGACAGAAACTACACAGACCTGTATATTTGAATCTTTATTATTGACTTTTTTATAGTCTATAAACGCACTTGTGTCACCCTGGTTAGTCGTGTCCACACGAGTAAGAATGTGTGAGACTCCCACTGAAAGCTTATTTAGCTTTGAACACTGCAGAGGCTGAGCAGATGAAAGGATGATGAGAGGAATCCTTTATTCTTCCTCCTGAGGATCAGAAGCCTGACTTGTGTGCCTGTAATGAGTGAATGGAAGCTAATAATGAGCCGCATGTACACAGCTGCGCCCCTGAGACTGTTTGACTGATTGGATCAATAAAGGAGGAGCATGTCTCTCCAGTGATGTTCCTCATAAGGAGTCCAAACAAACCTGTGGAGGGAAATCACAGGAAGTGTGGACTAATAGGAATACTCTGCTTTAATCAGTGCTGTGGTTAATGATGGACACTAGAGCGACATCTAGTGAACGGCCAACCAACTTACAACAACGTTAAGCACTTAAAGTGATTCGGTGTTCAGGGGGTCACCATGTGAACAGCACAAATGATTAGTAATAAATAGTAATAAAATGATTTGCTTTCTAAACCACCAGTAAACCTACAAGTGTCTTCTGGGTATTATATGGAATGTTGATGATGGGAAAATCTGGAAAACCTGGAAATAATCTGTTTTCTTTGGGGACTACTTTTTGCCTCACAGCACCCTGCAACATGTATCCCTCCACCATGAATGGATTTTAAGGCCAAAACTATTATGAAACTGTGATCTTTAAGATCGTCTTGAAGCTACTCTGGGTGGCAACAGCAGCAGGGCTCTGTCAACTGCTCTCTGTTTTCTCCACAAGCTGGTTCTGCACATCGTCCACATGCACGGGCTCCAGCTTGGCAGCAAACCACCTTCACCTAGGCTGCCGAGTGGGTGGAGGCTTATAATGAGCTGCATGGACGTAGCGGGGCCCCTGAGACTGTATGACTGCTCTGGACCACTGTCGCCACTGTTCGTTTACTAAAGTCTACCAAAGCTGGGATGTCTCAAACTGAAAATGTTTCATTAGCTCGCAACTGCAATGTTTTTATTTATACACGTGTGCATTAATGTACATATCTTTATATTAATATACTTAATACAACACTAATATGGTTATATATGATGTTTCCAGTCCACTATAAACTACTGCCTCCACCTGAGTACACTTGAGTCGGTGGCAAAGTTTTTCCACCTGTGGCCCGCAGAACATCAGTGGGCCATGAAGCACCCTATAGTGGCCCGTGGCAAGCATACCACTCTAGATGAAGCTCTTTTACAGAAGATGGCAGCTGTGGAGACTGCCACCCTGCACCACTGCACAGCTAGGATAGCAGACAGGTCATCAGTAATCGCACAGATCTGATGTTAGGCACCAACGCTGTCTCTCCACATCCCCATAGCCCAGCACACGGGCGTATTCAACACATATACAGATCTTTAAACTAACAGTCCCATATATTTATACGCAAGTCTCTCTTATTGCTGCTGAGGTGCTACTCGTGGAACTCTGTGCTCACTGCTTCACTAGGCCACGCCTCCCGCGCATCCAAACAAGCCAATAGTATTACAACGGCATTCAATGTTATGATACTATAGACCTTTTTTATAAGTGTGCAAATCAAATCCCACCTATTCCCAAATTAATCTAACATAATCCTATTCTATATGATGGCATCACTGGCTGCACTGCACATGATTCCTCCTGACCGTTAGAGGGCGCCTATCTGTTCTACATGTTTCACCCTCCGCGGGCAGAGAGTCCCTCTCCAGCCATGTTGCGGTAGAGCCGCACTCGGAGGGCGTTATTTTTTACTCCACACCCGTATTCCGACAATTCCCGCCCCTCCTGTGCGGTGATTGGCTAGAACGTTATTCCCAACAGGAGCCTAGTATCAGATCACGAACTATGGAACTGACCAATCGCAACGAAGACGACGGCACCTCAATAGCCAATCGCGTTGTGGTGTAGGCGGGACCTGTCTGAATACGGGTGTGGAAAGGAGCTTCATCCCGCCATTGTGTAGTAGAAGCTGAAAGCTCTAAATAGAGACAGAAACAGACACTTAGCTTAATTGCCTCCTCTAGGAAAGAGAAAAGACTTTAATATATATAAGAAATACGATTTAAACACCAGGAGGAGAAAGAAATGTCAGCCAGCAGCCTTCTGGAACAGGTAAAGAATAGAAAGATTTATTAGGAAGCAAGAAAAGAAGACAGCAAAAGGGAAAAAAATCCCCAATCGAGACGTTGCTAGCTTAGCCTAGCCTAGCCGCGTAGGGCCTTTGACTGGCGTCAATATAACACAAAAAGAATTATTTTACTTTTTTATTTTATTTTTCCTCTCTCATAACTCAAACCTTCATGAATCACCTGGACCCAATCCAGAGACCGAAAGGCCAAGGGAACAAAGGTAAGGGAAATAACGTTTTAATTTCCATTTTCGAAACTTTGCTAAGCTAATGCTAACGAGGCTGAAGTTGGCTTCCTAGTCGCGAGCTTCTTGTTCGAATTCGCCCGTTCCGCCTTAAATTCTTCAGCAGTTACAATCTGGCGCCCCAGGCGCCAGAATGCAATTGCTGCAGCGTTTAAGGTGGAACGGAAAGGTTCGAAACTAACTACGCTAGCTTTAGGCCGCGTTCTCACACAAACATAAATTGTGTGGCTAATGTATTCAGACCGCCACTAAATTCGGGTTTTATGTTGTTTTATAATGCATTTATTTCAACTCGCTGAAGCCGTTTTGTGTTTTTAGCTAAGCGGCTTGTTAGCTAGCGCGCTAGCTGTCCCATGCTAGCGCTCCATTCGGCCAGGCCAAACTCCCTTATTAAAGCTGAGAGAAACGGCTTAACCAGAGCTGGAAATAACTTGCAAGAATGTCTTTAATAGTTTTATTTTGACTTTCCGTAGCAGCTGTAGGTGCTTTTTATGTAGCCTACTGCCCCTATTCTGCTTCAGTGCTAGCAGCAGGTGGCTAACATAAGGCAGCAGCATGGTTAGCATATGAGGTACACTCATGGCTTTAATATCTCTAATGCAGGAGAGCATCCATGAGCGAACAGGGACCTTTAGCGTTAATGTAACTCACTGACAGGTATAGATATGTGTATATGACTGTTACAGGGTGGTTTACATTCATTTTCGCACCGTTTCTTCACATCCAGAAAGAAGTCAGTGGCAATGAAAGTGGACTAAATGGGGTTTGAGCATATTTTACATGCATGTGGACTCGTTCTTGTGGCCAAATGATCATGTTTATCATCCACCATGTAGTTTTTAATTCTTAACAAGTCTCTTTTGTCTGGTCTACCTGCCTTACTTGCACTTAAAAGGGGAATTCCACTGATATATTTAAAAAAAGAATCGAAATAATCCAGTCCTTGTGTTGTAAGCAGTCATTTGGAGTAGTTTGGTGTGAAATGCTTCACTGTAGAGACTCTGTGCAGTTTACAGGTGTTATATGAGCCAAGGGTCTCCGTGTCTGCATCACAAATACAGGCATATGGGATAGTGAAATAGTCATAGGTATGATTCCATTGGAGGGTGTTTGGCCTTAGGAAAGCCCCACTTGCATTAAAAATGCATTTTTCAGGCTTAGTTTCTACACAAAATTACTTTATTGTGCCTGGTCTATCACGATTGCTCTGAACTGGCTTTTCTAGAATGTTTTGAGTTTCCCACCAAACCACCTTGGTGCAACGTTGTTTACATGTCAATTAAATCTGAAAGATGATTTCATTTCAAAATGGCAGTTTGAAGGGATGCAAATTAAAACCCAAGAGCTGCAATTGCAATCCTACATTGGAAATTGTTTGAGCGCTTGTTTAAAAATGTATAAATCCTTTAAGTTGAACTGAACAGTCTGCAAGGGAATTTTACCAGTCAGAAGTGCCAGAGAGGTAGGTAGTCTGAATAAGTACTCAAGTAAAAAAAAAACAAAAAAAACAAACATATATATACTAACACATACAAAATATACCTTCAAATAAAACCACGTTGCAAAAGTCTCAGGTCAGACACTGCCTGAAGAACTGCAGCGGAGCTTCCTAGTAAATCCAACATCTGTTGCCAAAAGAACTGAAGTGTGTGTGACGATTTTTGTTATTGATTGTTGTTTTGGGTTTCAAAGCTAATGCTAAAGTCTTCATGGAGCAGTTATCAATAAGACAATGAAATTGAATACCAAAAAATGACATTTGTTGCTAAATATGATTGAAGAGTTACTCATGGATATACTTGAGTAGAGTTAAAAATATTATTTATTTATTATTGTTATTAATAGAAAACACTCAGCAGAGAACGAACCCATCGGTATTTTACATGTAGTACATGGAGTACATGTGTTCATTTATTTGAATCGCAGTATTGGTTGGAAAAATCAGAAGTGAAAGTTCTTCCCAAATCAGTCATCTCTCAACTACTTGGTAGAGTTTTTGAGAAATTGGTGGAGTCCCTCTTCAGCTGCCCCCCCAAATTGAACTTTAGTTAGCAGGAAGGAAGTCGGCTTTATTTAACCGCAGCAGGTGGAGACTTTGATAAGTCACAAAAAGATATTTGTGAAGTCATGCTTACGCGTTTGCTTGTCTGTAAGGCACTGTTTCTCAATCCTGGTCCTGGAGACCCACTGATCTACAATGTTAGGGTTTTTTTTTGCTTTAACACACCTGATCAGCTTATTACCTGCCCTAAAGTGAATGTGCTAATGCAGGAAAAGCAGTAAAACGTGCAGGATGGAGGTTCTCCAGGACCAGGGTTGAGAAACACCAGTCTAAGGCATAGTCTTGGTTAGGTACTTAACCACTATTTTATACCACGTATTTCTTGGCATGTGGTGGGTTTTCCCAGGTTAACATCGTTTGTTTTCCTCTTTCAGTGCAAAACGGAGCTGTTACCCAAAAGGAGACTCTAAATGATGATGAGTTTGAACCTTATCTGAACGCTCAGCCCAGACAGGTAGGTCCTGTTACACATTCAGACAATGGAGGGAGCCCAGAGACATAAACAGTGACTCACCTATTCTATGCCTTCTTTCATTGCCTATTATCCTCCCTAATTGCATCCCGGTCGCAGTGCTTTGTTTTCCCAGTTGAATACATTTTAACTGTATTGTCTGTTTTATTGCTAGTTAGCCATTTGTGCTATGCTTATAAAGCCTTCTTAGAAGCTTTGGAGACAGTTTTGGTTTATGTCCTGTTCTTAAACATTAAACATGCATTTTAATGTAAGGAGTTTTTTAAGGTGATGAAACCCAATACATTTGTGTAAAAAAAAAAAAAAAAAAATCAACAAATATGCTAAGTTAATTATAGTGCATTTAATGAGGAATAGAGTGACTTGGACACCTGAAATGTCTTGTTCTGTTTTTCTAAATTAATATAAAGTGCCTAGAAAATAAATGCATTTTAGATAACGGTCAGTTCATGGGTGGTGTAAGAAAATTCACGAAATCCAAAGTTTTAAAACGAGCTTATGGGGCAAAATATGAGTGTACATATGAGATGACATGAAGCCCAGCGTGACCAGCTTGCATAGTACCAACACTCTTGTTTATCTGTAGTGGAAACTCATCTGACTGGATATGGAAATCCATTTGCCCTCATGACTTAGTGATGTTATTGGGTGGTCTTTCTCATGAGGAAAAAATGGGACACAGTGGGGAATAAAGGGGCCAGTATTCCTCCTGTCAAAGGAATGCTGGATCCCTTTGTAGTGAATCTGTGCCACTGTGTTTTTCCCTGCTCTCACATGGGGCTGATGCTGGTCTGTAAATATGCACAGAATAAAAACACAGCTAGGCTTCAAGTCTGCTTACCCAAATTTGTGGGGTTCCAGTCTTGGAGACCCTGTAGTTTGCATATATATATTTTTTCCTAACTGGGTTTATCGCATTCGTCTTGTTAAGTAATGTTTATATTGCCCATTCTGATAGACTGTAATACACCACAGGAAGTCTAGGGGGAGATGTGACCCACACGGTCATTCTAATCTAATAGAAATGGCAGAAGGTTGAATATGGCACTAAACAAAAATGAGGAAATGTTGTTGTTTATTATTATTATTTTTAAATGTTTTTTTCTCCACAAATTTAAACGGGACTATTTTTCCATAATTTGAGCTGACTCTGGCAAATTTAGATTTCAGTATAAAGTGAGCTAATCACTGAGCACTAGGTGCATAGAGTGGAATCTAGCTTTTTGTTTGCAGTGCAAAATGCCACAAAATTCAAGTCTCCATGCACACAGACTGAGTAACCTAGGTCCTGTTTCCTGAACTAAGATTTTAAAGTAATGGTGGCGGTATTGCTATTTAGTTAAAAATCCAGTCCATAGAGCTGTCTGAGGTCTTCAACTGAGCACATTCCATGGGACGCAGTAAAAAGGAGGGCGCGGATGGGTAATTGCAGGTCACTCCCCTAGAAAATGAACAGGGACTATCCTCCGCCTGTGTGTGGAGAACGGGGATTCCTCCAAGAATTTGTGTGAGAGGGTTTGAGGAGCAAATGACTGCTTTGTGTTGTTTTGCCAGTTACCTGTTGGGGAGAAAGGCCCTACAGTAATCAGGAATGTTTTTACATCCGAAATCAAACTGACCTCTTATGTGATCATATGACAGTTAAAATGTAAAGAATAAATTATTTAAGATTTACAAAGTAGCTAATGTTAAATTAAATTAGATTGTCACATGTACAGGTGACTGGCATGTCATGCACAAAATGCAAAGAGAAAAAGAGATAAAGAATGAAGGTCTGAATGTTTAGTTTGAATGTGCTTATAAGATGAGTTGTGGTGTTGAATAAGTAATAACAATAGACATCCAGTTGTCACTGCTTGTTATAGAGATTGTAATAAGTTTGTGCGTTGTTGCTTCTAGTATAGGACTGCATGACTTCGCTTCTTACATGTTCTTTTGATGCTGAGTCTGCACAAATTGCCGATATATTAAAGGACACTAACACTTAGTAGTATAGTTTTAATTTCAATTAAATTAATTGCACAAGCGATCAGGATTTCATGCAGTGGATTGTTGGATAACTAACTGTGGAATTTGCACCATTATAAATGCTAAATGTATTGAAGGTGTTTTCTGAATTTGTACATGCATTAGATTTTTTTTTTTTTTAATGAATGCTAAAATCTATTCAGTTTATATTAATGCTTTGTTTCTTTGTCTTTGCAGAGCAATGCCTATACGGCCATGTCTGACTCCTATATGCCCAGCTATTACAGCCCCTCCATAGGATTCACCTATTCTCTGAATGAAGCGGCATGGTCTACGGGTGGTGATCCCCCAATGCCTTACCTGGCCTCTTATGGACAGCTTAGCAATGGGGAGCATCACTTCCTCCCGGATGCCATGTTTGGCCAGTCAGGGGCACTGGGGAGCAATCCATTTCTGGGACAGCACGGTTTCAACTTCTTTCCCAGTGGAATCGACTTCTCAGCATGGGGAAACAACAGCTCTCAGGGACAGTCCACTCAGAGTTATGCCTATGCGCCAAGCTCGCTAGGGGGCGCTGTAATTGACGGACAGTCTCCCTTCGCAGCAAACGAGCCGCTCAACAAGGCCGTGGGGATGAATAGTTTGGACCAGGGCATGGCAGGGCTTAAGATAGGGGCGGCCGGTGGGGACATGACTCCTAAAGTTGTTGGTTCCGGACTTCCCGGTGGCCCGCTGGGTCAGGTTTCGGCAGCTCCTAGCATGCCTGCGGTGTCGATCGCACCTGCTAAAGCAGCTTCATGGGCAGATATTGCTAGCAAACCGGCCAAACCGCAACCCAAGCTCAAGACCAAGGGTGGTCTGGGTGGAACAAATCTTCCACCGCCACCAATTAAACACAACATGGATATTGGGACTTGGGATAATAAAGGGGCAGTGCCCAAAGCAGCCACTCCTCAGCAAACTGCCATGCCTGCCAATGGACAGCCACCCAACCAGGCATCTCCTCAGCCTGGAACCACTGCTGGAGGTGTGCCACAGCTTCCCATGAGCAATGGGCAGCTGGTGCACCCTACTGTTCAAGGTGTGCAGCACCCACAACCTCCTAATGGCCAACAAAGCATGCTTCAACACCCTCAGCTTTCCCAAGGTCCTCCTCCAGCTCCTCAACAGTCTCAACCAACCCGTTGGGTACCGCCACGTAACCGTGCCAACGGATTTGGCGATGCAGTGGGTGGGGCTGGAACTGGCCAGTCACCTCCCAGTGCCGGACTAGGTGGAGTCCCTGTTCAGTCGGAGCCTCACCCGGTACTGGAGAAGCTCCGTTTGGTCAACAACTACAACCCCAAGGACTTTGACTGGAACCCTAAGCAGGGTCGCATTTTCATCATTAAGAGTTACTCCGAGGACGACATCCACCGCTCCATCAAGTACAACATCTGGTGTAGCACGGAGCATGGGAACAAGCGGCTGGATGCGGCGTACCGCTCCCTGGGCGGAAAAGGCCCGCTCTACCTGCTTTTCAGCGTCAACGGAAGTGGCCACTTCTGTGGTGTGGCAGAGATGCGATCGCCTGTGGACTACAACACCTGTGCCGGCGTGTGGTCACAGGACAAGTGGAAAGGCCGCTTCGACGTGCGCTGGATCTTCGTCAAGGACGTTCCCAACAGTCAGCTGCGGCACATCCGCTTGGAGAACAATGAGAATAAGCCTGTGACCAACTCGCGTGACACGCAGGAGGTGCCCCTCGAAAAAGCACGGCAGGTGCTGAAGATCATCGCCGGCTACAAGCATACCACCTCCATCTTCGACGACTTCTCGCACTACGAGAAGCGTCAAGAAGAGGAGGAGAGCGTGAAAAAGGTAAAACTCCTTGCCCTGTCTCGTGAATAAAGAGCAGTTTTCTTTAAGGCTAAACAAAATGTTGTCTCAGGATGTCTTGTGCACTGACACAGTTCCAGAAAAGGTTCACAGCAACAAAATAATTTCTTTGCTGTTTTAGTAAAAAAAAAAATTCACCGCAATCATTTTACAATGAATAATGTTGTACCATATCATTGTGTATGTGTTTAGTTTGTTTTCAGTCATCCAGATGGCTTGCGCTTGACTTTGCAGCATCCTAGTTTGCTAATGTCTTTATTTCTGTTGTTTAAAAACAGAAAAGCTTGAAATGCCAGTGTGGTAATCAGCCGGTTAAACAGTAATATCATCTTATTTTACTGGGTTTGGTTCTTTTAACACAAACTACTCTTCCAGTGTTGCACAAACCAGTTGTATTTATGATCATTTTCATGTTTTGATTTGCATTTTTGAGCATGTGCTTTGTGTGCACACTGATAAGCTGTAGGGTTACATAGAGCCATGTAGGCTTCTATCAGTTATTTTCCATTTTCATCTACAACAGCTCTCCATACTGGTTTTAGTCCAATCATAGTTTGTCCAAATGTGTTTTTTGTTTTTTCTTGTTGTTTGTTTTTATTTGATCCCCCTTTACCTTTTTTAAATTTTCGCTGGAAAGTTTGAAGTTAACGAAGAACAGTCTGAGTATGCGGGAAAGGGATGAGGGATTTGCCTTTAAACAAAAATGTGATTGCAGGTGCGTAGGAGGATCTGCACACTTTGTGCAGAACTGTGAAGGTGAGGTTGGTACAGTGTAAAGGCACGCTTTTGTTTTTTTGCAGTTGCATTATTGAATAGCTGTGCTTCTCTGCGTTTTCCCCCGGGACATTTCTCAGTATGATTGTAAGGGGTTTTGGACCAACATGTTTGGAATGATCAAGTCATGTAAAGAGTATGATGACTGAACCAGCAGCAGTTTAAGCCCTTTGTGGTCAACTAAAATGAGTATGGGAGGGAACAATAGCACAGAACCATATAAATGAGTTGATTTAAACTTAATTTAAGATAAACAAAAGTGAAATTTTAGAATTAAGGGGCTGATCAGTTTGGGAAAAAAATATATAATCTTTTATTTTTTATTTTTTTTGGTATAATTGTATATAGCAATTCAATTGTGTTAAAATTGGAAGTCTCTTTATGCATTGAATCATTTTTACAGATATTTGTTAAATACTTTTTCTTTTAAATAATAGGTTTGGCAAATGAATTGTTATTGGTTAATGCCATGCTTTAACACCCACTGGTCCTTGGTGACATCATAGATGTAGAGACGGAGCAAAAGTCCTAAACAATTAGAAAGCAAGCAAGAATTTATACTTTATACTTTAGAATTTAACTTCTTTTTAGATACATAATCTGTCGATCTAACAGCTAACTTAAAAAAAAAAAAAAAAGAGAGAAAATAAATTACAAATATTGGCTTAAAATATGTATTAACATTTACTGTGTGAGTGTTACACCATGGCTATTTTTAAGATACTAATACACGTGCATTAATACAGATTTATATTTTGTTAATGTTTACACGTCAGCTGATGTATGTGAAATGTTTGGCATCTGCATCAGTCCAGAATTGTTGGGTCTGCGCACCACATACTGCACCACAGTTTGCTCTTGCTTGAGTCTCACTTTGTGGTCATTTGGCCAGTGTTAGAAACGTAACGGCGTGCTTTTGCACAGGACTGCATCTTCTTTCCCATGGTGCAGTTTGAGGAATTCTGCAGAATTGTTTAGTCAATGCACCTTTAACTGGTAAAGAGTCAAATCCATCCCCCATACAAATTTTAACATCTACATCTATCTATAATATCTTGATTTTGCATAGTATTGCACCGATATATGGATGTCAATTATCAATATTTTCTTACGTTTCAAATACAAAGTAAATATGTGGTACTAGACTAATCAAACCAGTTGTTTTGTGTGAAGCCAAAAAGATTGGATTAATTTTTGATGCGTGTGTGTCAAGAGCTGCGAATTATTATGTGACTAACAGCATAAGGTTTTCCTTTATGGACATATGCTATTAAAGTATGTTTTGCTCGTGCGCTGCATATTACAATCTCAATAGTGGATCATCTCTATTGGTTCATGGCGTCTTCTGTGATTCCTGCTCTAAAAGTATGTAGCATTGTTTCCACCCTTGTTGGTTGTTGTCTTAATTCTCTTTTAAGCCATGTTCAAAATTAAATAAATGCTGTGAATTTTTCTGAGGCAGCATTTCATATTCTGGAAATCAGAACAGGCACGGAACTGAGAATGCACACTAGTCAGCCTAACAGAGTACATGCTATTTAATTTGATTTATTTTTATAATATAAATATTATTCCTTCGTATCTGACCCTTTTATTAATATCGGTGATTGAGTTAGCACTCTAATTTCCTCACAACAGGTGACTTTTTAAACAGTGACAGGATAATTGTCTCTCCCTAATGTTTGTTTATATAAACTCACACCCCTTATTTGCATGTGTTTACCTGTGCAGGTGGAGGTGCAGGGGAGCGATCCGTACTCGAGTAACCCCAGCCGGAGTCACTACAGACTGCAGGTAAACACACCTTGACCATGACTAACGGGGAAATGTTGTATTCTTGATCCTATCTAGGTCTACACCATGAGCACTCAACCCTGCCACAGTGTTTTATTATTTTTATATAAAGGTTGGGCCAAATAGCATCACAGGTTAGCACCCAGTTAGCAATTCTACTACATTAGATTTAAAGTTGCACACCAAACATGGTTTCTCCAATTAGTGGGTAAAGTAAGAGAGGTTAGGTAACTTGGGTTACCTCTCCAACTTTTAATTAATTGCATTGGAGAGAAAATGTGCAGAGCAGCTCTAGGGCCAGAATACCCAAAAATGTATCAAGAGCCTATGCTGTGTAATATAAGGGGAGATGAGCAGGCAGGCAACGTGCTATCTACTGCTCTGTGGTTTAAGCTGAGTGGGTGTGCATACGGTTAAAAATAACATCAGCAGAGTGAATTTAACTGCAGTTTGTTCTCACTTATAGCTTGTTATTGATACTGTTTTAGGCTGCTGTGGTGCTAACTGTAATTGTAGCCTCTAACGCTGTGGATAAGAATATTGGGTCATAACCATAGTAATTAGTGACACAGTGAGTTGATGGACTATATTCAGGTGTTCTTATTAAATGGATCATGTGTTGGTATGATGCGACTGATTGACTGCTTTGTGTGCTTTCACTCTACCCTTATTTTTGTGGTAACATGTCATACATTTTATGGAACAATGTAAACTATGACTTGGGCTCACACTAGAAGTAGTTGTGCTCTGTCTGCTTTTATTCAGTTCACTGCTGGTGGGAATGCATTTAACATATACTTGGTTATACCATGATCAGTAAAACGCTTAGATTATTCGCTCGCACGATGATGTATAATTAGATAAAGACAGAAACATGCTTTTTCTATTGATTAGTTGGCACTAAAATAAATGAATTTAAAACGATGGTTTCCTGTGTATTTTAAAAAAAAAAAAAGGAAAAAAAAAAGGAAAAAGCTTGCATAATGTGTATGAGAGGGCATATGCATATCTTTATTTTTCTTATCAAAATCTAGTCTGATTTCTGTCTAATTCTGTTTAGTTTAGCTGTGCAGCGCTGGCTGAAGGGCTGAGCTGCATATTAAAACTATTCTTCAAAACTGCTCGCCTAAGCTGCACGGTAGCCAGAAGTGCCTGCATGCTAACTGTAATACATGCAGACCAGATGCTTGAACAAGTGGTTTTTATTTATAAATGTTTTTTTTTTTTTTTTTAATCCTAATTTGTCAGTTTGTTTGAAAACACTCATTGCGCTCATAGTTTCTGCAGTTTTCCAAGTGTGTGGTTGATGGCAACTCATATCGATCCACAGTGTCAGATTTCACTACATAATGCGTAGAAGCTGTTTAGTTAGTTCTTACGTCATTAGCAGAGAAATACAGAAACACAGGCAGTCTAACTGTTGTGTACTTCTGAAACTAAACATAATATAAATATAAAATCTCTTTTCATTTAATATTCATTTAATGTGCTAGTTTTAATGCTCCTTTTAAAGGTGTTCGGGGGGGTCACCGATTTACAGGATTTATCAACGGACTGGTTCATTAGGGTCATAATGGACCAGCTAATGGAAAATAAATAGCTGTTAGTAGCATTAAAGTATGCTGAGCTATTTAAATTATACACCATGATAAATCTAACATCAACAGTTAAGATATTTGGAGTATGGTTTCCATCATGGTATGTAGTTTTTCTGGAAGTCACAAAATGGGATACAAAGCTCATAAAATTTAATTTCGTCTTTAGAAAGGATTTTAAAAGACTGGAAAAACCAAGTTATTTGCTGATGTATTTAGTATTTGAGAGGGAAGATGAAATTAGAATGTTGATGTGCTGCCATCTTGTATCACTGCGCTGCTACCATACTCAGTTTTACACTTTGGAATACAGTGCTAACTAGTGCTCTGGCGTGCTTGGCTCTTGGTTTTGAGCTTTGTGTTTTTCTTGGGTCCCTTTGTTAATGAGCTCTCTGCTGATTAGCTTTTCATGTATCTGCTGTTAGAAAGGTGAATGAAAACCTCAAAAACATCATAAACTGTGAACACCAAACAGGATGTTTATTGTACAGACCCTACTAATTGACCACTCAGCCGAACAATTTTTTTTTTTTTTTTTTTATTAAAGATGTAGCACCTTAAATTTGTTTACTGATTACTTTCTCTTTCTCTCTCTCTCTCTCATGTTGTTGGTTTTTTTTTTTTTTTTTTCCCTCTCTCCTCTCCCTTCCCAGGATCGTCAAGGGCGTGTCAAGTAAAGAGCCACAGGTTTGGGCAAAAGACTGACCTGGTCCTGCTTTCCACACCACCTGATCTTTTCACCGATTACACCAGGGAAAGACTTAACCAAGGATTCAAAATGAGAAAACGACAACAAGAAAAAAAAGAATGGAAAAAAAACCTAAATGAAGACTCTTCTCTTGATTTCTGTTGACTTAAAAGACTTACTTTGAACTTGTAGTAAAAAGAAAAAGAAACGATTATTCATAGGACTACGACTTAATAATTCTATAGGATTCTTAGATGACCATTTTTCCCCTCCTTTTTCCCCATCCCATCCCTGTTTCGCTGCCTCCTTTTCTCCTGACTTTTTTTTTTTTTTTTTCCACCCAGTTTTTAAAACATTTGTTTGTTTTTACAGTCTGAGAGCAAAGCATGGCGTCTTTCTCTTTAGATTTCGGAGTCATTGAAATTTTTTTTTTTTTTTTGGATGTTGGATTCTGCCTGAGCGGCTATCTATTTCCCTTTTTTTATTTTTTTATTTTTTTTTTTTTTGATAAACAAAACCCTTCCTTCTTTATTGGAGTTGGAATGATCCAGTAGGGATGCACAGTGGGAGTGGCCTTTTCTGTGGACTTTGCATCGTGCATAGTTTTGCGCTATCCTGTTCAGAGTGTCAAAAGAAAATAAAGATGTATGTCCTAAACGCATCTCTCCCGGAAGAATGAAAAGAAATGAAAAAGATGAATGTTCAGGAATGTTTAGTTTGTTTTTCCCCTTTTTGTCAGTCAGAGACTGACAGGTTCAAGCAGAAATTGTTCAGTTTAGCCATTTGTATAATTTCTATGGTGTGCAGACAGTGGGGGGAGGGCGTCTCAGCTTGTTTTTCCGTTTTCCACTCTTTCTACGACTTTGGAAAAAAACAAAATGGTTGCCATGGCCTACTCTTCATGTCATCCAGTTTTTGTTTTTTTGTTTTTTATTTTTCGTTTTCCGTTTCTGAAGTCAGCAGCGAGGTGGGTCACGGACCCACTTTCTATTACTCAGTTCATCAAAATAAATGTGGTATACTCAGCAGAACGTGTGTGTGCATTTTCCCACCTTGTTTGACTAAAGATGCCCCCTCGCCGTGCACACTAATCCCTCCCTCCGTTCCCTGATTTCTCCTGGTTCTCCCCTTCGCTATCCTTGCTCCCTTCACTCTGCTGCCTGTGCACTCCACCCACCCGTCCCTTCCTGTAGTATGTTAATGTTGGTGCATTTAAAAGGGGTCCTGCAAAAACATCTGGCATTGATCAGTGGCGGAATAAAAAAGCTGCTAAAAAGACGCACTGTGTTTGATTTTGTTTCTGTATGTCTTGAAGGGGGGAAATTTATTTTATTTTATTCTTGTTTCCTCTCAACAATTATGCTTTCAGACTGAGTTTGGTGTGAGGTGTTTCAGATGTTCTTTACAGTGGTAAAGATGGAAATCCATGTTCTCTATGTGTACACCACACGCTTTATTTGCTCTCTAATCCACCACTGTACCTGCACGTCTCTTGAGTTAATATGGAATGTTGATGATCGGTGGGAAGAGATCTGGAAATAAGATTTCTTTTGGGACTTTTTTGCCTCACGGTGCCTTGCGGCATATATCCCTCCAGTTTACAGCCTAAACTATCACAATGGGTTTGTTTAGAGGCACTTGATTATCTGATAATTGCAGAAAACAAATTTTAATGTTTAATGTTTTTTCATGTTGATGTGCACTTGCGTGATCAGATTAATGGGAGTCTCCAGGTTTACGTTAGTCCGGCAATAATTGGGTTTCTGCTTTGCAGCCGACCAGGAAGCTCACAGATGTGACGCAGTCATAACAACTCAAACTTGCTTAATGTGAAAAGGCATAAAGTCGAAGAAGTCACTTGTGGTGCCCTCTCGTGGGTGCTGTATTAAATGCTGCATGCTGTTGCTAATGTGTTTTTGGACATGCTCGGACAGAGTACGGCTCTACAGGACCTTGGATCAGTAAAGGTGTTTTCTAAAGTCCAGCTCCAGATTTTATGAATTTATGCTATAGAGAGGGAGGTTTGATTTGGCATTAGTGAAGTACTGAAGTTGAATATTGTTTTGAGGATTTAATTGAGCGTTAGTGTGGTTAGGTACTGATTTTGGAACATTACGGTGGGGATTTGATTGAACCATTGGTTGTATATGTTGTATTGTATATTGTTGCATCCACCTGGGACAGAACAACAATGATCTAGCCATGGCCTACTGACAGGAATTTCATGTCAGCAGCTTAGTAACGCATTAGCAACCACCTGGGATACCATAGCAGGAGTTTAGCAACAATTTAGCAGCCAGCTGAAATTACATATCAAAGGTTGAGCAACACATTAGCGACTAGCTGGAATGTCATATCAACAGCGTAGTAATACCTTAGCACCCACCTTAAATTTCCTTATAAATGGTCTAGAAACACACAAACACCCACCTGGAATTTCATAAACAGCCTGGTAACACCTTAGCATCCACCTGAAATTCCGTATTTACAGCCTAGTAATATGTTAGCATCCACCTGGAATTTCATATAAATGGTAAAGTGTTAGGGAAAGTTATTGGCTAAGGGCAGATACTGATTATCACGTTGGACCACATGGGGGTCCATCAATGGGGTCTTATAAACTGAGGGGTCAGCTGGAAATTGTGGTTCTTTGAATGCTGCACATCGGCCTCCAGAGAGAGATTGGCTCTCTCTGCTGTGGACATCCTTCTATCAATCTATAAAACCTGAGCGCTACTATGAATACAGCCTGAGCTGGCTGACAACTGGCTCATGGACTGAGCTTGCCCCCCCCCCCCCCTCCCCTTTAAAGGTGATTTTAAGACTCAGAGTTCAGGTGAGTTGGCCTCTCAGCATATCTAACCAGTTTTAGGCCGGGGATATCTTAACTACACCACTAGTCTGGTGGTTTGCCCCTAAGTGTCCGTGGTTCCTGGGCTTGTAACACTAGAAATGCACAAGCAACCACCTGGAATTCCAAGTAAAAGGTCTGGAAACACCTTAGCAACCACCTCGACTTCCATGTATGTTAGTTGCAAAGCCAACGCTGTTCATTTCCTGTGAAGGTTTGTGCTGACTAGTCCACTTAACCTTGGTCCCGGTGTGTGTAATTAGGCTGAACATAAACACAGCCACAAAAGGCACCCCTGGCTCCCTACACAGAGCTACACAGGGAATAAGCTGAGCTGCTGAGGAATGACCACTGGATGGCGCTGTGGTGTTGCTCTCATGAATGCTTCTGCTGAAAGGAGCTCAAGGTTCTGAATGAAAAGGTAGTGAACTTCCAGGATTTCCTTGATATCGGGTTCATATCACCACTTTAACCTGTTGATAACCTCTACAGCACTGGCTGTACAGGCAAATCAGCCACAGTGTCAGAGGTCCTCTGTTCATGAAGCCTGAGTTATATAGTATAATTATGGAGTATTGGAGGAAGAGTTTTATTTCACATAGAAATGTTTTACAAGTTACTGAATATGCTGTGAACCCCATACAGTCCATATCATCACTGTCCAATAAAGAACAAGCGTATCAATTACATTATAGTAATCTTTAGTTATTATTTAGTCTTTATTAGCCTTATAGCTTTATTACACCTTATTTCTTTATACTTTAAATTGACAGCACACTAATGCATTCCACTTACTGAGTTACTGTACACCAACACACTACTTACAGTACACTAACACATTACACTTACTGAGTTACTGTACACCAACACACTACTTACAGCACACTAACACATTACACTTACTGAGTTACTGTACACCAACACACTACTTACAGCACACTAACTCTTTCCACTTACTGAGTTACTGTACACCAACACATTACTTACAGCACACTAACACATTACACTTACTGAGTTACTGTACACCAACACACTACTTACAGCACACTAACACATTACACTTACTGAGTTACTGTACACCGACACACTACTTACAGTACACTAATGCATTACACTTACTGAGTTACTGTACACCAACACACTACTTACAGTTCCCTTAACGCATTACATTTACTGAGTTACTGCACACCGACACGCTACTTACAGTACACTAACACATTACACTTACTGAGTTACTGTACACCAACACACTACTTACAGCACACTAACACGTTACACTTACTGAGTTACTGTACACCAACCATACGCGCTACTTACAGCCACACTAACACGTTACACTTACTGAGAGTTAACTGTTGACAACCAACACACTACTTACAGCACACTACCACGTCTTTACACTTACTGAGTACTGTACACCAACACACTACTTACAGCACACTAATGCATTACACTTACTGAGTTACTGTACACCAAACACAATCTACTTACCAGCACACTAACACGTTACACTTACTGAGTTACTGTACACCAACACACTACTTACAGTACACTACACAACATTACACTTACTGGGTTACTGTACACCAACACCGACGCTACTTACAGTACTACTAACACATTACACTTACTGAGTTACTGTACACCAACCACACTACTTATCAGCACACTAACACGTTTACACTTGAGTTACTGGTACACCAACACACTACTTACATGTGTACACTAACACACTTACACTTACTGAGGTTACTGTACACCAACACACTACTTACAGCACACTAACACATTACACTTACTGGGTTACTGTACACCAACACACTACTTACAGTACACTAACACATTACACTTACTGAGTTACTGTACACCAACACGCTACTTACAGTACCCTAACGCATTACATTTACTGAGTTACTGCACACCGACACGCTACTTACAGAACACTAACGCATTACACTTACTGAGTTACTGTACACCAACACACTACTTACAGCACACTAACGCATTACACTTACTGAGTTACTGTACACCAACACACTACTTACAGCACACTAACGCATTACACTTACTGAGTTACTGTACACCAACACACTACTTACAGTACACTAACACATTACACTTACTGAGTTACTGTACACCAACACACTACTTACAGTACCCTAACGCATTACATTTACTGAGTTACTGCACACTAACGCATTACACTTGCTGAGTTACTGTACACCAACACGCTACTTACAGCACACTAACACATTACACTTACTGAGTTACTGTATACCAACACACTACTTACAGTACACTAACGCATTACATTTACTGAGTTACTGCACACTATTGCATTACACTTGCTGAGTTACTGTACACCGACACGCTGTACACTGACACGCTACTTACAGCACACTAACACATTACACTTGCTGAGTTCCTGTACACCGACACGCTACTAACAGTACACTAACACATTACACTTACTGTACACCAACACACTACTTACAGCACACTAACGCATTACACTTACTGAGTTATTGTACACCAACACGCTACTTACAGCACATTAACGCATTACACTTACTGAGTTACTGTACACTGACATGCTACTTACAGCACACTAACACATTACACTTACTGTACACTGACACACTACTTACAGTACACTAAGGCTATCAGAACGATCTCATTTACTATCAATTGCATGACATATCAGTCTGAAAGGCCCAAAAACAGAAACAGCTTTAGAAATGTAGAAAATTTGTCATGTACAAAATTAACTATGACATAAAACCCCATATGGATTATAACATGGCGGCGGGTAGTAGCACTAAACATAACTGACCAACAGAGGGCACCAAACCCTGATTTTCTGGAATGAGGCCAACACAGTCCTCTATAAATGTACAGGTTTAATTTAGAAAAGAAAAGAAAAGTGACCGAAAACTGGGAAACAAATTAACATTTCAGAAAACTTATAAAACTTATAAATAATAAAAAAAATGCAAAAGCAATTTTACAAGAGCAATAATATATATTAAAAAATTACAAAAGTATAAACAAATGTACCTGACGTAAAACACTTTTACCAGTACCGAAACACTTTTACAAACTGCGAATTCTGGTGGAAAGGGTGGGTCTAACCCACAGGAAGTGCTTGTAGCGGACCCTTGTCAGTCAAACTGTTCAACAGTGGTAGCGTGGGTGGAGTGATGGTGACGACGTTAAAGCATGATTTGTCCATTTAGTGGCAAACGAGTTTGATTGTGTTTGTCTTTGGGTACCTCTAGAGTCTTCATGCTGTTTAAATACAACCCAGTCAGAACGAACAGGTCTTGCCATCTTCCATATAGGGGCGCTATCTTCGGGATATCTCATCTCAAAGGGCCCGTATCCTCCAGTTTGCCTCTTGTTTTGTGGACTGAGGATGTTTGGGGGACGTTTTTCCATTTTTTCATTATTTTCTATGCGCCTTTAAGACTGATATTTGTAAATGAGCTCTCTTCTGATTGGCTGCTCTGATTTTAAAGCCACCATTTAAAACATCTGTGTGCGTGGGCGTGGCTAAATTACTGTAGTTGAATCTAAATGATGTGTTTAAAAAATTAATCAGAGCGTATATGCTGTAAACTCTATTCCAAAACAAGTGATGTACGTTTGCCATGGACCCTATAATATAAGCATATAAGCACAGATAATATGACAGGTTGTAATCTCTTATAACCCATGAACAGCTCATTTAAGAACCTCTTATCTTGTTGGGGTACGCCTGTATGAAGTGCTTATGAACTAAAAGCTGTTCTTGCAGCAAACACTAGAGGGCGCTGCATGTCCAAAATAAACATACATACCACAGCTACAGTATTAAATATCTTATGTCATTATTATGCTATAATGTCATGTGCAGTCAACCTTACAGGCTTCATTAAACATGCATTGAGTACCATATTTTAAAAGCAGTAACTAAGAGTATAATAATAAGAGTATTTATGGAGCGTTTATGTCAGCATTTGTAAGATAGCATAAGATCTACTTATATTGTATTAGTATGTGGCCATATATTGAAATACCTTCCATTTATAACACTGTTGTAAAACACCATTCCCAAATGATGGAGTTTGATAAAATGAAAATTATGAAAAGATCACTTTATTTTAAATATATCAAACAATATCGTTACTTGTTCTGTACTCGTCCAGTTTCCATTACGGGTAGAATGATCATTTATAACAGTGTAAAAAATGGTAATACACTTTACAGTAAAGGTCTTTATGTTGTTTGCTTTAACACATAAAACATGTGCACTGTTAAGTAATGTTTATAAATGTTGCTTTTTAAAATACAGTATTCAGTAAATTTGAATATCATTGCCCTTTGAACTAAACCTTTTTTCACTTTTTCATAATTTCAAATACATCTCTTTCTTTGGCACACACGCACACGCACACACACACACGTATCTATATATATATATATATATATATATATATGGATGGATGGATGGATAGATAGGTAGATACATTTACATATATTACCTACACATGTGTACCAGCTCTATGTGAGTCTGAAACGGAAAGAAATATGAAATATATGTGTTTTGGTATTTAGGCCAGTATTGGATACCATGTATGACGTTATTATGTGTATTATGCTTCTATAAATATCAGTAATATATTTGTATATATGTATATATGTATATACAGTGGTCTGTTTATTTTCCAATATATATCATATATAGAACTGTGTTAAAGATTGAAGTTGTCTTGTTTTGTTTAATTGTGAAGTGCAGTGTTGTGTATCCCGGCTGCAGTGCGAGACGTCAGCAGTATTAGATGCTCTGTCTCCGGGGCGTTTATTCAGACTCCTCTGCGTTTGGTTAAATTCTCTAACGGTCGACCTGTCAGCAGAGGTCAGTCCCATCCATCAATTACAGCCGCCGTCACTTTAACTAATGCAGAATTCAGGAGCGCTGCTCATTTAACATTTAAACCCACCCGCACGTGCTGGAGGGGGTGGGCTTCATACATTTCCAGGACAGAAATATCCCATCTGAACTAAAACCAGAGAACGTCACGACTAACCTGAATAGAAACAGTAGTCTACACGTTTAATACACTGGAAAAAAAACGAGTCTGTTCTGGTTTCTGAGTTTACAGTTAGGATTTAAAATAGTATAAAAGTGTACATGTGTAGTAAAGCCGTATATGTTGTGTATGTGTGGTAAATGTGTTTGTATTGTGTATGTGTGGTAAATGTGTTTGTATTGTATATGTGTGGTAAATGTGATTGTATGGTATATGTGTGGTAAATGTGTTTGTATTGTATATGTGTGGTAAATGTGATTGTATGGTATATGTGTGGTAAATGTGTTTGTTTTGTGTATGTGTGGTAAATGTGTTTGTATTGTATATGTGTGGCAGATGTGTATGTGTGGTAAATGTGATTGTATGGTTTATGTGTGGTAAATGTGTTTGTATTGTGTATGTGTGGTACATGTGTTTTTTTGTATATGTGTGGTAAATGTGCTTGTATGGTATATGTGTGGTAAATGTGTTTGTTTTGTGTATTTGTGGCAGATGTGTATGTGTGGTAAATGTGTTTGTTTTGTATATGTGTGGTAAATGTGTTTGTTTTGTGTATGTGTGGTAAATGTGTTTGTATTGTATATGTGTGGCAGATGTGTATGTGTGGTAAATGTGTTTGTTTTTTATATGTGTGGTAAATGTGATTGTATGGAATATGTGTGGTAAATGTGTTTGTTTTGTGTATGTGTGGTAAATGTGTTTGTATTGTGTATGTGTAGTAAATGTGTTTGTATTGTGTATGTGTGGTGAATGTGTTTGTTTTGTGTGGTAAATGTGTATGTATTGTGTATGTATTTAAGCTATATGCACAGTATATGTGTGGTAAACGTGTATGTGTGGTAAATGTGTTTGTATTGTGTATGTGTAGTAAATGTGCTTGTATTGTATATGTGCGGTAAATATGTTTGTATTGTATATGTGCAGGGGTTATGTATGTGTGGTAAATTTCCTGACAAAGCATAAATGTGTGTGTGTGTGTGTGTGTGTGTGTGTGTGTGTGTGTGTGTGTGTGTGTGTTTAAGGCGGCACGTGTCTCTGCCTACAGCATCTCCAAATCAGCCTCCTCTTCTGACCTCTCTTTTTCTCTCTCACTCACTCTGACGCTCCCAGAGGAACCCTCTGTCTCATGGGATACTCCAACCGCACTCTAAGGGGGGTGGGGGTGCATATGGGGGCTGCAGGGATGCAGGGGGGCACGTGTCTGTAAGAGACTTAATGTTCTGCCTTTTAGGCTCTCTGTCTGTACGTCCCCCACCCCTTCATTATAATCAGCATACCGCACCACAGTGTGGGGTGCACAAAGGGCAAAGTGGTCCAGTCCAGTGTTAGTCTCCATAAAAATAAAAATAGTCCCAAATCAATGTAGCCTCCTTCAGATCAACCAGTTTGATAACAATGATTTTAAAATTTTACCTTCAGTTATCCAGGAGATGTAATTATATGAGCTATATAATAATCAGTTATAGTTTATTTGTAATGTTCTAATATGTTTACATTTTTAAATGGTATAATATATTATAATAATATTTATCAAAGCTTTTCTTGTTCATATTTGCTCATTTCTATTTCTTATTAAAGTGTTCTATTTATTCTATATATTCTCTAAAATATATTTTTGTATTCAGAGTATTTTTTAAAATACACTAAATGAAAAATAACTACAAGTTTTACCCAAATAATTTGACTGTATTAAAGTGAACTAACTGTGTGGAGGATATTTTCCAAAAGAATGGAATCATATAGAAGTCGATCAGGCCTGTGTCTGATACGAGATGCTGAAGGTCGCAGATAGCAGAAACACTTACAGAGGAAAAACGTGGGCTTGTAGAGGATTCGGCTGCTCTGGTTCACTGTTCCACATGCTTCATTGAATGTCATGAATATGTAGCAGCACAATGTCAAAGACTATATACATACAAGCCCACATACATCAGCGCACGCACACACACCGATCCACAGCCTGCAACATTCCTTTCACAGTGTTCATGGCTCTGTGCCTGCTTTGCATGCTGTAGTCTTATTGTAAATGGAGGTGTGCATACATCTTATTTCCCTGGCTTATGTTTAAGGGGTGCAAACCTGAACCGGTGCAGACGGCTGCATCCAGTGGGCTTAGAAATGACTCCAGAGCTGACATGGCTATAGTTGTAATTGCAGTTGTAGTTCTAGATGTAGTTCCATTTTCTGTAGTTCTAGTGGTGAACGTATTTGTTTATTGTCATTTTGGAATAATTATACTTATTGATTCAGTTGTAGGTGCCATTTCATTTATGGCCTGGTTGTAGGTGTAATTACATTTGCTTAAATTTAATTGGAGGTGTCATTGTAATTGGTGTAGTTGTGGTACTTAACTGGTGAAGTTGCAGGTGAAATGAAGTTTACTGGTGAAGTTATAGATATAATTTTATGTGTAATATATTGTTGTTTTAGGTGTAACTGTGTTTATGGTGTAGTTGTAGTTGTATCTTTAATTTTGTGTGTAATATATTGTAGTTTCAGTATTTAATGGTGTAATTGTAGTTGCACCTGTAATTAAGATAATTAGTGTATTTGTAGTTGTAGTTGTAATTGAAGGTGTAATATTCTAACAGAAGTTGTTGTAGGTGTAATGATGTTTATTGGTATGTTTGTAGTTGTAATTGGATTTATTGGTGTATTTTTGTAGTTGTAATTGTAATACATGAAATGGTTTGATTGTAATGTTTATATTATAACTATAATTATAACTATAATTGTAGTTGCAGGTGTTATAGGATATATGACTTGCATTTGAAGTTGCAGTTGTAATTTTAATGTGAAATATACACAGGTTGAGGTATAATTACATTAATGTATGCTGTTGTGGTGTAGCTGTAAGTTTTATTAGGTGCAAATTAATTATTTATTAAGTAAATACACTTACAACTATAATTTTTGGTGTAGTTATAGTTGTAAGTGTATTTAAGTTACGGTTGTAGTTGGAGTTGAAGGGTGTTTATTGGTATACTGGAAAATCTAGTTTTAGTTAATATTATGTAATTATAGAGATAGTTTTAGTCTTTGGTCTAAGCCTAGTTGTAGGTGAAGTTGGGCTCAGCATGTTTGTAACTGAATGTAATTTTGAGCTGTAATTGTATCTGCAGTTCTAGTTGTAATTTTGGTTGCAATGTTTGCAGGCACAGTCGAACATGTAGTGTAATTTAAGTAGTAGTTGTTTTGTAGCCACATTTATAGGCATAATTGTAGTTACAGTTATGGATATAGTTGTAGTTGCAGTTTTAGTAGTAGGTGTTTGTATTTGTAGCTACAGTTAGCAGCTTGTGTTTTCACTGTAGCTTACATGCTATCCACTTTTGTTTGCAAAATCTGAAACTAATCACTGCACACATACTAAACCAACTGCAACCTATTAAATATTGCTAAAAATGTACATAAATATAAATAAGTGGGTATAATGTAAATATAGAATACAGTTATGCTAAAATAAATATAATAACATGATATCAAATAAAACGATCATGCTAACTGGCTTCTTCTCCCTGTTAACCACATTAGCATGTCAGGTCAAACTACTGCTTTGAGGTTATTTACGGATTCTGTAAGCTGTTGACAGGCTAGGGCTTTTTTGTACTGCGAGCTTCCCAGTCCTAGTCTTTTCGGCTCTCGTGTTCTGAGCGCTGATGCTGCTTGCTTTTATCAAATTTGGGTCATAACACAAAACCTCTGCTGCTTTCCCCGTAAGCTATTTTTGGAGTGCTCCTTTTCTTAACTCTCTGTACGAAGTGAACTAACTGGGGATTTTGCCTTTTTCTAGTGGGTCCCAGTGTAGAAATTAACCTAGTGCACCGAAGCGCTCACCGGCTAATGACATCCTACAATGCACGTCAAGATCTAAAGGGAAAAATGTGTGCCCTAACTAGTGTATCCCAGAATGCATTGCAAATAAATTAAAATGACAACAAAGATGGCAACAAAATGGCCAACGTCCTAACATGCATACCTAAATATAATCTATCACTGGAATCTTTATTTTATTAAGTAATTGTAATATGTTGTCAGTATCTTGTTAGCTGGTTGCTAACAACACTTGCCATTAATTGTGTAAAAAAATTTTTTTTTTTTTGCTTGTTTGTTTTTTGGGGTGTTTTTTAGCTTTAGCTTGTAGTTTGGTGTGACGTATCATTATCCAGCAACACTAAGTGGTAAATGTTGTCGCCCTTTATGACCTAACTAGGTCACTTATTCCCATTAAAGGTATAGTAAGGAACTCAGGGTTTGAGGGGGTTTGAGGTGCAGCTGAAACTGGTCCACAGTAGTAGAAGCTCAGTGTTGTTTTGTAGGTGCTTATTCACATTGTTTTTCCAGCATTCCTCAGTTTCCGGTAGAATTTCTTGCTTAAAAAAAATGACATTCTTGTGAAAATGTAAAGTGTAATGTAAAGTCAGCAGTACAGTTAGCATAGCTAATTAACTCTTTATGCCCCTTCCTGTGGCTACATGGTGAGGCTTCATATTTAATAGATACATAGAAAATAATACACACTGATTAAATGTGTAAGGAATAGATGAAAAGAGTTTGTGAAGGTTATGTACAATAAAAGCCATTTACAAAAAGAAAGAAGGACAGAAAAATAGAATGAAAGAAAACAAATACATATATTTGCTATGGCAAGCTTTATTGCAGTTTAGTGCTTGGACCCCCGAGATTGCCGCAGGGACACAGGATGTCTTATTAGACAGTTTAGCATTGAAGGCCATGCCACTCTAACCTGTATTGTGATTGAGGTTACACTGATGAGTATCTATACCTCTCTCTCTCTCTCTTTTTCTTTGGGGTGAGCCTGGTGCGGTGTGTGTTGGCTTTTCTCTTGGCATTCACCGCGTGCCTTAATTGTATTGAAATTAAATCAAGGTCCACTGTGAACACAAAGAGCGCAAACCAGTGTTTCCAAAAGGCTTTCTCTCTCTCTTTCTCTAATATTCTCTCTCTCTCTCTCTCTCTGTCCTTCCATCTAGTCTTCTCATCCTCCAGCTGGTCTGTATAATCCCTCTTTCCTGTACTCTTTCGTAATCCCTCTTTCCTCACCTGTCCTGTAATTTCAGTCCATGCCCAACCTCATAAGCTCTACCCAATACACACTGACACATACATTTGGATATACATTTTTAGCTATACCTATATTCACATGCGTCCATACATTCACGATGATGCTGCTGTCCTCGTCTTTCTGTCCTCTTCGCTGGTGCATGTGCGCATTCCTGTAGCATGTGGATCCCAGTGCTTTTCCCAGGTGAAATCCAAGCATCCTTCGGAGACGAATAGAGTGTTGTTTTTTTTTTTTTCCATTTCATCTTGTTTTCACAACACATAGACAGGCACACGCACACATACGCACCTACACCTTACAAGCCAAACCTGCAGGAGTCCAGAGCACTAGCCACGTTCCTATGCATGCTAATACACAAGATACAGAGAGAGAGAGGGAGAGAGAGACAGAGGGATGGAGAGGCTGTACCTTTGTTGTGCCAAGCTAATAGAAGCCCTATCCTCCAGAAGCCACACAAAGAACGAGGGAATGCTGGGAAAAAAAAGGAAAAATAACCCAGCGTCCTCCCAGGATTTGCCCCGATATCTATCGTCCATAATAAAGCTCAAGGAAGCATCGCAACGTAAAGCTAGCAACATCCCTGCTCGACCGCTCACTCATTCTGTCTCTCTCTCTCACTCTCTCTCTTTCTCCTCTGTCTCTCTCTCTCCCTCTCCATCCTTCCCTACCCCCACCTTTTGCCTCTCTCTCTCTATATACATATCTCTCTCACTCTCACTGCATTCCCTGTTCACACTGATGCATGTGCAACATACGGCTGTCGCAAAACCTGCAGGTTTAATGTCATTGGCTGCTAAACTGGCATTAGAAATATAAGCCATGTAAAAAGTGTGTGCATTTTAAAATGAAAAATGTTCATATGCACATACGTTATTTTCACTATTGCAAAAAATCAGTGCACATGTCTGTTTACATTTCAAAAATGCTAAATAATTTTAAAAATAATAACGTGTTTCTGAATATTTATAGGCTGTAAGCAGCAAAAAACACACCTGAAATTTAAAAAAAATTACCAAATTTAAATATACAGTCTCTCTGCATCACCAATTTCATTCGACTTGACCGACATCTCTCTTTTCCTTGTCCTTTTCCTGCAAAAATAGAAGAGATAAGAAGAAAAGAGGACAGCATATAGATCCCGGATAGCTCGCCACTTCTTCCATTCTTGTCCGTCCTGCCCTGATGAAGCTCTCCTGGCCGAGGAGAGGAGAGAAGGAGTCGGGGAGGTTGGAGTGGATGGGACAGTAGGCAGAGAGGTAGGACGAAAGAAAGGTCACGCATGCAAAAAAAAGGGGAAAAAGACAAGCTAGGGATTATAAAGGGATGCTTCAGAAAAATCCATACCTTAGACCTACAAATCCAAAAATCCACCAGCAAAGAGTCCGATACAAAAACGAATCAGTTCAGTTACAGATAGCTTTACACTACAGAAGCCTGAAAGAGCTACCAGCAGAGCGAGGGGGGAAAGTACTGTTACAAATACTGCTAAAACAAATACAAGCGTGTGAAGA